>OX465295.1:48343534-48621034 GCA_949987735.1 Leucophora obtusa
AGTAGCTCTTGTTTATTTAGAAAGAAACAGAAAATACAAAAACCTGCTTTATCGACAAAATGTTGCACTGCAGTAAAATACTGTTGACACTGCGTTTATCTGGTTTAGGCTAGTCGCTCACGTACTACTACCCGCTCTCTCGCTAGCTCTGTCTGACATCACACAAACTTTAATTGCAGTAAACGGGTTTTTATACCCTACACCAGTATGTGGTCAGGGTGTTATAAGTTTGTGCTGATGTTTGTAACACCAAAAAATATTGGTCGTAGACCCACCTTATAGTATACCGATCGGCTCAGAATTTTTTTTTTATTTAGATTTAACAATGTCCGTCTGTCCGTCCGTCCGTCTGTCTGTCTGTCCATGCAATTTTGTGCGCACTCTACAGGTCGCAAATATTAAGATATTTTGATGAAATTTGGTACGCAGACCTATGGTGGCCCAAGGACGAACAAGTTTGATTTTGGTGAACATCGGTCTATGTTTAGACCTAGTGCCCATATAAGGGTCCTACCAAAATTATATTGTTTAAACGCTGCAGGTCGTAAATATTAAGATATTTTGACGAAATTTGGTACACAGACCTATGTTGGCCCAATAACGCAGCCTATTGATTTTGGTGAACATCGGTCCATGTTTAGACCTAGTGCCCATATAAGGGTCCTACCAAAATTATACTGTTTATACGCTGCAGGTATTAATATTAAGATATTTTGATGAAATGTGGTACATAGACCTATGTTGGCCCAAGGACGAAGCCTATTGATTTTGGCGAACATCGGTCCATGTTTAGAACTAGTACCCATATAAGGGTCCCCCCAAAATTATATTGTTTATACGCTGCAGGTCGCAAATATTAAGATATTTTGATGAAATTTGGTACATAGACCTATGTTGGCCCAAGGACGAAGCCTATTGATTTTGGTGAACATCGGTCCATGTTTAGAACTAGTGCCCATATAAGGGTCCCCCCAAAATTGGCTTGGTTACAAACTGCAGGTCGCAAATATTAAGATATTTTAATGAAATTTGGTGCGCTGACTCACATTATAGAAAATTTTGACACAAGCCCCATTTAACCCATTCGAATTTCGGATCCAAACAATACACCAGACTGGTGTAGGGTATTGTATAGTCGGCATGCCCGACTTTAACCTTTTTACTCGTTTTTATTTGTTTACTTGTATGATCTTCGGATCCGAAATTCGAATGGGTTAAAATGGACTTGTGTCAAAATTTTCTATAAAATGATAAAAGAAGAGAAAATCGGAAATATAGCCCATGTGGGTGATAGGTCTAAATATGGACCGATCCTATCTAGAATCAATAGGCTTTGTCCATGGAATCATGTGGGTCAGCTAACAAAATTTCATTGAAATATCTTTGTATTTGCGACCTGCAACGTGTAAACAATCCAATTTTGGGGGTGAGGGCACTAGGTCTAAACATGGAGCTTCGTCCTTGGTCCCACATAGGCCGGTGTACCAAATTTCATCAAAATATCTTAATATTTTCGACCTGTAGAGTGTGCATAAGAATGCATGGACAGACAGACGAATGTACAGACGAACATCGATAAATCGAAACAAAAAGTGATTCCGTGTCGATCGGTATACTAAAAGGTGGGTCTAGGTGCAATATTTTTTGGTGTTACAAACATCAACACAAACTTATTATACCCTCTATACGTAGTGGTGTAGGGTATAAAAACCTTATTTTTGGAAAATTTAAAGTGTTATTTCAAATATTCTCTTATTATAGTAGACTATTCGAAAATTTCTGGTATTGTCACGGCTACAACGATCACAGTAATACAACACACTAAATTTCCTATAACTCGGAGCACTTTTCGATCTTTACGGGATGGCCTATAGTAGAAAGTTAGTAGTAATGAAAGTCGACTCGGACAATTCTTGCCACTCCGTGACAGCCTAACTTTCACCGATAGGGCAATAATAATAAAGCTGGCTCGAACAGTTCTTGTTACTATGGGACGGACCAAATTACACCTTTTTTTTCCTTTTTTTTTTAAGAGAAGCAACACTCAGGAAATTCTATTAACTAACGTGTTGCTTTTTCTTTTGAAAGGGGATGAATGTTAAAACAGTTGTTGCGCGCCATCTAATGAAGGGTTAGCGAACTTTGTTGAAGCTTTTAGGATCATAGTTCAAACACAGATAGAATTAGACATCATTTTGTTAAATGATTTTAATCGTTTTTTTAAATTATTTTTTTTTCACGGATTGAGTTATAAAATAATTGTGTTTAAATCAACATAAAATTGCTTTTACGACACTCAAAAAAAAAAAGAAAAAAAAAGTCCGTAAAATCAAAGCAAAAAATGTTGCTGTGCCATTAAATTTTTAGTCAAGAGCGTGCTTGCAAAAATGTTGGTAATTCCAGCAAAAGTAGTTTGCTGATTTTTACCAAAAAATAGTAATCTCGGCAAAAGTTTTGCTAACATTTAGTCGATTGCAAATGAACAAATTATTGCTAAAATCAATAAAATTTTTTGCTAAATATTAGTAGACTGAAAAAAACTAAAACAATTTGTAGAGAAATTGTACGTTAGTTAATTTATTTGCTGAAAATTTAAGTCTAAAAATTAACCCCTAAATTCATAAATGTTTTGTAAAGTTATAGCAGGTTTACAAAACGTCATTTTCATACAAAATTTGTTCAATAAAACTCCTATAATTTTACAAAGCGTTTATGAATTTAGGGGTAAATATTTTTTATTCTTTTGAACATTTGTAAAATTTAAAAATGTCCAGAGTTCCATATTAGTAGAGAATTCTAAATAACAGAAAAGGAAATAAACTATGGCTTTTATGTAATAAAAACCTTTTTTTTTTTAATGCGAAAGGGAACAAAAAAAAAAAACTACCCGAACTACTGAAAAAATGTCTGTCCCTGTATTTCACATAACCAATATTAAAAAAATATTTTGTTTATACATTCACTTTTTATCTTTATCTTCATAAAATTTAAGTATTTTATTTTGTCTATAATTTAAATCATGTTTTATCTTATTGTGTTATCTTATTATGTACATGCAATCTTTTGGCGTCCTTCTGTTTTATGTATGAAATACAGATACAAAATCTTTCACGGTTGTACTTAAATATTATATATCTTAGAAGAGTTGTATTTCAATATAATTTTCTTTGTCCGCACTACTTTAAATGTCTGAACTGCGACATTTACATCTCGTCTGTCTGGTTGTTGTCCGCACTCTAAATATGTATATCAGCACAATTTTGGTAGCAAAATAAATTAGTAAATCATTAACTCAAAATAAGTTTAATGTAAAACGAGTAAAAAGGTTAAAGTCGGGCATGCCGACTATACAATACCCTACACCAGTCTGGTGTATTGTTTGGATCCGAAATTCTAATGGGTTAAAATGTGGCTTGTGTCAAAATTTTCTATAATGTGAGTCAGCGCACCAAATTTCATTAAAATATCTTAATATTTGCGACATGCAGTTTGTAACCAAGTCAATTTTGGGGGGACCTTTATATGGGCACTAGGTCTAAACGTGGACCGGTGTTAACCAAAATCAATAGGCTTCGTCTTTGGGCTGATATAGGGCGGTGTACCAAATTTCATCAAAATATCTTAATATTTGCGACCTACAGCGTATAAACAATATAATTTTGGTAGGACCCTTATATGGGCACTAGGTCTAAACATAGACCGGTGTTAACCAAAATCAATAAACTTCGTTCCTGGGCCAATATAAGTCAGTGTACCAAGTTTCATCAAAATGTCTTAATATTTGCGACCTGTAGAGTGCGCACAAGAATTCATGGACAGACAGACGGACGGACGGACAGACGGACATCGTTAAATCGAAATAAAAAATTCTGAGCTGATCGGTATACTAAAGGTGGGTCTAGGACCAATATTTTTTGGTGTTACAAACATCAGCACAAACTTATAATACCCTGACCACATAGTGGTGTAGGGTATAAATATATATTTTTGCGATTTTTTTTAAAGTTTCAATTGATGAAATAGAATTTCCTTTGCACTCGTTCAAAAAATACTAAAAAAAAGCTAAATTGGGAGTACTGCTCAACTCAATGTTGAAATCTGTTCAGTGTTGCCAACTCTTGCAGGCAGGAAAGCACCGCAAGCATTGTGAAAACGGGTAAAAAAGGTAAAAATTTACCAAAAATGGGGTAAAAAAGCACGATAATAATTTTTTGAAAAATTTAAGTCAAGATTTTAAAAACACATTTTAGCCTCGTAAAATCGTGTAAAAAAGGTTCAAAAAATAACCAAAAAAGGGGTAAAAAAGCACCAAACTAATATTTCAAAATTTTGAAGTTTAAATATAACGAAGTTGCTATTTAAAATTGTACTACAAACATTGTGAAAAAATGTATTTTTTGTATATTTCGTATTATTTTTTCAACTTTGACAGAAAATTCAAGAAAAATTTAAAAAAGGAGAACAAATACCAAAAATATAAACTGTACAAAAAGCACTGCCCGAAATATGAAAAAGCACTGTAAATACCCGCTTTTTATAAACGGGTATTTGTAAAAAATCACCGGGTACGTGAAGGAAAAAAGCACCAAAAAATACCCGAAAAGCACTGAAATGGCAACACTGAATCTGTTCTGTTCTGTTAAAAAGAAGTTCATCTACAATAGATTGTTAATTGTAGTGATTTTTCTACAACTTTGCTATTTTGCTATTATTTTGCTGAGTTCAAATTTATTGTGTTGTGCTTTTGCACTAAAAAAAATTAATAATAAAAGTTTTTAATACTTGATTTATCACATATTAAAGTTCCATTGCAGTTGAGGAGCATTATTCGGTAAACCTTTCCTATTATGAGATTATAAAAACTTACTTGGAAATGGAACTATTGTAGCACACTAACCATCACGGGTTAACTTCTTGAATTTTTAATCCTTCTTTAAGTTTTATAATTTTCTACTTGAATAACTGATCAACTTAAATGGCGAAAACTAAATGTCACCCTAATTTCTGTACACTTAATTTTTGGGAAAAATCTCGATACACGTTATTATTTGTACAACTATACTACGTTAAGAATTAAATAGTTTGTAACCATTCATATTCTCGTTCACAAAACATACTTAAGTGCAGAGATACGTTATCTAATGTAGTTTGGTTGGTAGTTTCTTTGTTGGTCAAAAGCTATAATAAGTTCCAAAAGAGATGGCCAATGACCGCCAAGGGACTTTCTTTTTGGTTGCAAGTAGAACATACTTTCTATAAACACATTCACTCTATTATCAATTCGTAGGTATTGGTCATGTGTATACCATGTACTTTAACATCTTAATTGCTAAAAAAAAATTGTAATTGTCCTTTTGAAATTTGTTTTATAATTTCCAACCAGAGCTTTGAAGAATTAATTCCTTAATTCAATTATTCAATTCTGAATTAAAAATTCGATGAATTAATTCACTAAGTACCATATATTGAATGGAATTAATTCATATTTGCTTTCGTTCGATTTATTTTGTTCCGAATTAATTCAATTGCAATAGTTCTTTTTATTAAATCAAATGAATTAATTCACTGGTGAACACGTTCAATTTTATAAATCGAACGGAAAAAAAGTGAATTAATTCCTTACTGAATTAATTCACTACTGAATTCGTTCAATTTCATTTTCATTCAGTGAATTAAAAAAAAATAAAATTACGTTCAGTGAATTAAGAAAAGATAGAATTACGTTCAGTGAATTAAAAAAAAAAATAATAAGTTCACTGAATTGAAAAAAAAAATAAAATAAGTTCACTGAATTGAAAAAAAATAAAATAAGTTCACTGAATTCAAAGCCTGTTTTCTGCCGTTCAGTAGAAGAAAACAATAATGTACAAATAAAATTTTTAAATAAGCAATTTTACAGCGTGTGCTAGTAAAAATAAGCAAATTAGAAACCGGATGCTGTTTATCAACCTACATGATTCAAAAATAAAGCCTTTTACTATTAAAAATAAAAACTTTACAGATATAGATACATTTGGAAAAAATATAACTATATAACTGGTTTGAAAAATTAATAGTTATATTTTTTTTCCAAATTTATAAAAGTAAAGTTTTTATTTTTAATAGTAAAAGGCTTTATTTTTGAATCATGTAGGTTGATAAACAGCATCCGGTTTCTAATTTGTTTATTTTTACTAGCACACGCTGCAAAATTGCTTATTTAAAAATTGTATTTGTACGTTATTGTTTTCTTCTACTGAACGGCAGAAAACAAGTTTGAATTCAGTGAACTTATTTTATTTTTTTTCAATTCAGTGAACTTATTTTATTTTTTTTTCAATTCAGTGAACTTATTATTTTTTTTTTTTAATTCACTGAACAAAAATGAAATTGAACGAATTCAGTAGTGAATTTATTCAGTAAGGAATTAATTCACTTTTTTTTCCGTTCGATTTATAAAATTGAACGCGTTCACCGGTGAATTAATTCATTTGATTTAATAAAAAGAACTATTGCAATTGAATTAAATCTTTGAATTTGTAGTTTGATGAACGCGTTCATTTGAACGAATTCAGTGAATTACTTAAGAAAAGGAATTCATTCAATTCTAGAGAAAATTGAATTCGATTGGTAGTGAATTCATTCAAAAAGGAATTAATTCTTCAAAGCTCTGTTTCCAACACAGAATGGGGTAGTCTGCCATTAGAAGGGGTCTCAGTGTATTGGAAAATGTAGCCACCTCTTAATGTTTAATTGCCATTTACGTCTTTTTAATATACTCCATCTAAATAAACAATAACAATAGGCTTTATTACATAGTCTTTGTAAAAATAATTGGTCATTTAAGAGTAATTTAAGTTTGTATTTTCTATACTTATTGTTAGTCTAAGGGTACTGTAAAGGTCACTTAAAATTTTTATGGAATTTTAACAAAAGCTTAAATTTAAAAAGGTTCACACTGATATTTTTTTCGTAAATTAAAGTATTAAATGTGCCGTTGCATTTAAGAACAAGAGATTTAAATAAAAATACTGTCAATGGTGTGATGAAGAGTTTTAGCGAGCCTTAACAGAACGGTCAACAAGATAACACCTTCTTATAACAGTGATTTTGGTAGAATCGGGAGATACTCCAGTTAGTATTTGAAATTATCCTCGATTTAGCTCTTTTCATAGTAACTGTATACATTGATTTTATTCGTATTGCCCTACAGTTGGGCGCCATTAGTATTAGTCCGATTTCAGAATATGGAGATGTTATTATTCGATATATTCTCGATTAAGGTGTTATATCTTTAGGTGTAGATTTGATTAGTGTTAATCCATATTTGGTGCCATAAATTTTTCTTATTTTCATCATAATTTTCATTTTTAAGACAGTAAATGTATGTAAATTTATATATATTTGAAATTACCTCTATCTAGAAACTCTTACTAAATTTCAAATAACAATATCATTCTTTTATATTTTGGATTTGTATCATTTTTACAATGTCCCGTTAGCTATTAACTGAGACTTTAACTGTCAAATTTGTTGTTGTTTCCCATATAAAATTTCAGTTTACCTGATGGCGCAAATTTTCACCAAACATTCAGTAACCGGACCTTAATATTAATTATTTCTTTACTTTTAATATAGAAAACCATGTTTTTTCCCACAAAAGTATCAATTACAACAGATGCAAAGCTCTATTGAAATAACTAGAGAAATATATCTTAAAAAAAACAAAATTGAAGTATATCCCTGTAAAGACATCTGCCAAATTGGCCATAAATTCTAAAACATAATACCCGAAAAGTAAAATTGTAATAAAAATAAAAGAATAAACCACAAAATTAGACAAATGCTGATTACCAAAAACGAAAATACACTAAAATATTTACTATTATTACAATAACCTCAAAAAAAAAAAGAAATCTAAATTTTTATAACATCGAAAAGAAAATGATTTTCAATTTGAATTTCACAATCGCGAGGGGACAACATTACTGGTGTCCTTTATTATTGGGATATCACTACTGCTGGAATTAACAATTCAAGTTGAACTAATTGAATTGAATGTAGATTAAAGAAGAACAAAATTTTACGCCACGTATAAAATAAAATTGAAATGTCTGCATATAACACGGTGTTGACAAGGTCTTAACTGAAGATGCCAAAAAAATGTTAAGAGATTTTTTAACTATGGTGGTATTTATGACCAAAGATTTACGATTGTGTCAATATATAATGACACTCTAAACATACAACAAGTAAGTACTATGAAATAGAGAAAATTCAATCCAGCTGTAACCTATAGGATATTTTTTACACCATTTCTTGAACAGAATTTTCAATGATAAGCTTTTTTTAAAAATTTGCTCAGCCATTTTTTTTAGCTATTTTAACTACAAAATTAGCCATTTTCGATAATCAGTAGGATAACATTTAGTACCTAACTTTGTATTACCCTACACTGAGAGAATTATCATCACTTCAGTAATGAACTTCTTCATAGTTTCAATGAAAACTGTCACTGGAACTCTCCATTGAA
This sequence comes from Leucophora obtusa, assembly GCA_949987735.1. NCBI lineage: Eukaryota > Metazoa > Arthropoda > Insecta > Diptera > Anthomyiidae > Leucophora > Leucophora obtusa. Next base: position 48,352,047 of record OX465295.1, read on the forward strand.
ACTTTTCATAGAATCTATGAAAGAGGTTTCATTAAAGTCAATGTTTATGAAAAGTTCATAAAATTAATGAAACTCTTCATAAAATTAATAGGCTACTATGAAGTAATTTCATTTACAATTATTTATTATAGTTGGTTGTTGTCGTTGCTAAGCTGGAGTGGATAAGTAAAAAGTACTTACCAAATGCAAAAGGCCTAATATTTTATGGATGTACAAAATATATCTAAAGAAAGAATTCATTAAATTAAAAAGTTTCATAAAAAAAAAGTTTCGAAAAAATTAATATGATTTATAAAAAAATTTCATAGTCCAAAATTAATAATAAAAAATTAATTAAAAAAAAAATAAAAATTATAAAAGATTATTCTCTCAGGAAATGACGATATTTTATAAAAAAAATTAAAAAAAGTAAATACTAATGAACAATTTCATATATGTATATAAAGAACATTTTCATTAAATTTATGTAGATCTGATTTATGAAATTCAATGAACTTTTTTATTTTTATTTATTTATTTATTTTGTAGAATGAAATTTTAATGAAATTATGAAATTTTATGAAAGAAAAGTTATGAAAAATTTCATAACATTAATTAAATATTATACACATAATAAAATTCTTCATTGGTTCTACGAAAAAAATTCTATGAAATTATATCATTAATATCATGAAGGATAATTATCTCAGTGTAGAACTAATCCAATTGAACTTGGTGGAAATCGATCCATGTTTTGACACAGTAGCAATGGAAATGTCCTACGCAGAGAGAATTTAGCTGCACGAGTTTTGTAATTTTTTTTTATAAACTAATAAAGTTTTCTATAGTAAAGTGTTGTTTTTTCAAACGCGTCGTATAGACCAAATACAATTAATATTGTCATTAATATGTATTTTTATTATTTCTAATTTAGTAGGTTTGAGGGTAAGAAGAATAAACCTTCCTCAAAGTTATAAACACATTAAATTTTCAAATCAGACTAGATCTAGTTTCTGCCTTTTTATGGACAGGCTTCATCAGTGATCTTCCATTAAATTGTATTATTGTTTATATTTTTATTGTCAGATTGTCTCTATATGAATAATTTCAGAAGTGATCAAACAGACATATACAAACATTCTAGTTCATATTTTCTCTATTTATCTTCTTATTTCCTCCGTGTCACCTTTTCACAAATACTGCCACATTGACGTATGGTTTGTACGCACAAGTGCAGGCAATTTGTGTATATTGGAGACGGACAGCCAACAGGGCATTTTTATTTTTTATAGTAAAGTGTTGTTTTTTCAAACGCGTCGTATAGACCAAATACAATTAATATTGTCATTAATATGTATTTTTATTAATTCTAATTTAGTTTTCTTCACAAAGTAAATGGAAAATTTCTTTCTATGAACCTAGTTTTAATGAAACTTTTTTATAGAGTGTATGAAACTTTTAATAAATAAAATGAAAAATTTCGCAACATTTTATGAAAAATTCCATTAATTCAATGAAAATTTTCAAAGGACGAGTTCAAGTTAAACATCATTGGTTTTAAGGAAAAATTCATTAATATCATGCAGATAATTCTTTCAGTGTATCTGAGCTTAAATGTATAAAGCTTTAATCCCATTATGAAACCGAAACGATTTTAAGGTATTTCTTGCATCGGGCCCACGTAATTTTATTCACGAATTAGTACTACTTCCCGACAAAAAAATCCAGACCCAACATTGGCACAATTCATCCGGTTTTTTTACAGCATTTTCAAGGCCCAAGAGTTAAAAAATTACGAAAATTTTATTGTTTTCACGTTTACATGCCTGACTGGGCTAAAAAACCGAAAAATTCAAAATCGCCGTTTTGGAATAGTCTTGAATACTCTTTAGCCGATTTTTAAAATGTAACTGGAATTCAGGAAATATCACTTAAATTTCCATTTAAAATTCAGAAAACATAACTTGAAATTCAGATTTTTCTTTTGAAATTTAGAAAATACCATTTAAAATTTTAAGAATATCATTTAAAATTAAGAAAATATCAAATAACATTCAGAAAATATCATTTGAAATTCAAAAACTTCAACTATAATGCAGAAAATATCAATTGAAATTCAGAAAAGAGCAATTGTAATTCAGAATTCATCAACTGAAATTCAGAAAATATCAATTGAAATGCAAAAATCATGAATTAAAATCCATATTATATTTTCTGAATTTCAATTAGTATTTTTTTAATTATATTTTCTTAATTTCAAATACGAACTCTAAATATCAATTGATATCTTCTAAATTCAAAATAAAAAATTTGAATTTCAATTAATAGTTTCTGAAATTCGAACGGAGCAGATTAGAATATAAACAAAAAAATCTAAAGTAGAATGTTTGTATGTGTCTGTTTGATCACTTCTGAAACAAAAACCAATAACAGAAAGCTGAATAGGAAAGAAAACTATGAATTAGCTACACTACATGCAAGGCCTTACGTGGGTTAGATGGCTAAGCCATCGAACTCTAGTATAGTTACGTTTTTAATGTAGGAGTGCATGGGTTCGATTCCTACAGCCGACGGGTTGTTGGAAAAATGATCATATACAGAGAATCTGAAAATAAAATATAAACAATAATACAATTTAATGGACAATCACTGATGAAGCCTGTCCATAGAAAAAGGCAGAAACTAGATCTAGTCTGATTTGCAAATTAATGTGTTTATAACTTTTAGAAAAAACGTTTATTATTCTTCTTAACCTCTCAACCTACTAAATTCAAAAAGAAATTGTTTTCTCAATTTAAAATGCAAATTCGTTTCTTATTGAAATGGTGTAAATTTGAAATTGACCTCGTTATAGAGTACACAAGTTTTCATTTTTTTTTCAAGAGGTTATAAGAAAATGAGGTCGCGTAAAACGTAAAGTACAGCAAATTGGCTTAATTTCTTTTTAATTTGCTCCCTCTTTTTTCTATTTTAAAATTGTCCTTTAGTCCTTCTAAACCAAATAAATTCAATTTTCTTTAAAAGCAAAAAATTGTAAAAAAATTTTGTGAGCTGTAAGTGGCTGTGGTTATTTTAAGAAGAAATGAAAAAAAAAAGTTTACAAAAGAGGTGAAAAGTACTTACATTTGAATACAACGAAATTTTTTGGGGAGAAAAATACACAGAACCTTAACTAAAATTCAATTTAATTTTCAAAAGGCCATAAAAGAAATTTAGAAAACAGAAACAGATCTTACGCGTTCTTTGTGCTAATAATACCCTCAATCAACTTTAAGGTGAGTTTTTGGACTTTTTGAACTTTTTTATTACCAACTAATATCAAATTATATGCGTTAATGTGTCACACGCATATTTTATTGTAGAAAAGAAAATAGAAAAATTTTAATGCCCTTCAACATTGCTGCGCCAGCCAGTATCAATTGCCAACCAAAAAAACATAACCTTGTTCAAGCTTAATGGAAATAATTACAACAAACCCAGAAGGGAGTCCCTGTTTTTTTCTTCTTCATATTTATCCTCCACTTTTGTTTTCTAATCTAGCAATATTAGAAAAAATTACCTTTTTTATAACGCTGCAGGGGCATTAGCAGCTAAAACATCAACAGCATCATAATAAAAATTGTTTCTGTTTCTTATAAAAAGAAAATTATCCCCCAAAAAATGAAGAAAACTTTATTTTTTCACGTTATTTACACTTTTATTTACCCAAAATAATATCCTTCCTATACACACACACACACACACACATATATTTCTCTTAATAAAGGACACTTTTTTTCTACCATCATCATAGTCGTCATCATTGTCGTCGTTATTTTCATTGTTTGCTGTGTAATAAACTCATTTGACAATGACTTCATAATGAAAATATGAAGGTGTTACTTTTACAATATTGTTTTTTATTTGTAAATGTGTCCTGTTGGCTGATCCTTTAGCTTTATATTAAGCGTTAAAAGTGAGAAGAAAAAAATAATGTTTCATTAAGTTTCACTTTAGGCGTTTGTCCAGACATTGTTCTTTTTTTATTATTTTTGTGATTATTTCAAATAATAATATTTTTTATAGTTTTTGTTTCTTTTATTGGATAAAAGTTTCAGGTTTAGTTATAATCACATGATGGGTGGTAAAGTTATGATGAGAATTATGTATATAACAAAAATTTTAATGTTATATTCTTAAACTACGAAAGTCACAAACTTAAGAATAAAGGCAAGAACTCAAACTTAAATTAAGAAATTTCTATAGTTAAATAAAATCTCTTAGAAAATTTGTGAATTTCGTTAACATTTTTGTGCCTAAATTTTAACGTTTTTTGAGCAAATTTTGGGGAAACGTAGATCTATGCATTCCTTTTGTTGATCTGGACATCGCAGAGCCTTTCCAAGTAAAGATTTTAGGAACTATACACATAACACTGTGAGACAAATGGTAGGGGTCAGTGATCGGGAAGGGTTCAAACTACCGGGGAAAGTTATATCGGTAAAAAAGAAGTTATACGTGTCCCGGCGTTTCGCTGGGTCAACCCTAGGAATCGAGATATATCGATTTGACCTTTGGTGGTCTTTTTTTTTTGACATAACTCGAGAACCACTAGACCGATTTTGCTCAAAGAATTTTAAAAAAATTAAAAATTACAATTCCTTTAATCTGTTCATATAACGTTTTTCTGTATACTCAACAGTTTTGCCGGTAAAAATAAATGTATGAAGAAGAAAATATTTTTTGCCTAAAATATTAAAAAAAGTAATAAACAAAAGGTTATTGATTTTTATGGTAGCGGTAACAAACATTTATTTTTACCGGCAAAACTGTTGAGTATATAGAAAAACGTTATATGAACAGATTAAGGGAATTGTAATTAATTTTTTTTAAATTGTTTGAGCAAAATCGGACTAGTGGTTCTCGATTTATGTAAAAAAAAAGATATATCTCGATTCCTAGGGCTGACCCAGCGAAACGCCGGGACACGTATAACTTGTTTTTGACCGATATAACATTTCTCGTTGGTTTCATCAAATCCCGATTTTGACTGTCGCATAGTGTAATAATCCATGCATAAAAATTCGAAATTCATGTCAAAACAACAAAAACTTTCCTAAAATAAACCATTTTTCGTATATTTTACGAAATTTTTTGTTATTTTGATATTTTTCGTAATTTTATACATGGATTATTATCAGTGTAAAGTTCAAAGCTTTGCTAAGATGTTTCTTCTAATATTTATTCCCAATTTCAAATGTTTTACTAATAATGTTGTATAATAAAACTACCGCATATTTCTTCCATGCATACACTCATAGAAATAAATCTGTAAAAATAGCAGAAAAAGTTACTAAAAATTAATTAAAAATGATGCTGCAGAAAAAACTGCTAACATTAGCAGATTTCTTTACTAAATACTACTAAAATGAGAACAGCAAAATTAAAACTGTTAAATTTACAGAATTTTAGTTATATTTAGGCTGACTTTTAGTTAATTGAAAATAGCAAATTATACTGTAAAATCTGCAGAAATTTTTGCTAAATATTTGTAGACTAAAAATTGCAAAAATAAACTATTATATCTACAAAATTGTTGCTATTTTTAAGCTAAATTTAGTTGAATGCAAATAGCAGTCTATTCTGCTAAAATTAGCAGAAATATTTGCTAAAAAATTGTAAACTGCTGTTTTTAAAAGGCTCGATTTTTATTTGCATTTAAAAAAAATCTAAAAAAAAACTTCGAAAATTTTAAATTTTTTTGGTGATTTTAGCAGGTTAATTTGATATTCTCCATTTACAAAAATTTACCGCAAATATAACTAAAAAAATACTGTATATTTAACAGTTTTATTTTTACTAATATATAGCATAAATAATCTGCTAATTTAGCAGTTTTTTACTGTAGCATCATTTTTAACTAATTTTTAGTAGTTTTAACTAAATTTTTTACGGACTTTTTTCTATTAGTGTACACTCTGAAAATGTTTGTAAATTTACTATTTTAAAATATATAAAGTTTTATGTAGTGTTACACAAATTCAGTAAATATAAACTGTTTTGCATAAAATTTCATACACAATAATACACTCAAAATAATTTTCTGTTGGCTCAACAGAAAAATTTGTTATTTTGACAAAAGTTACTTCTGTTTTTTTTTTTTTTGCTTGAAATAAAACTTTTAGAAATTAATTAAACTACAGTTTTATTTGTAATTGTACTGAGTCAAATTATAGAGTTTAGGGACCTTCCATGGACTTGGTCCATATCGTCTTAGGCAATGTAAGTCTACTCCGAGTTTGCTATATCTCGCTTAATTTTCGAAATATGTGCCATTTCAGAAAATGGAAATTTTTTATTTAAAATTTCCAAAGGTCCAAGGCCCAAGGATAGAGATAACCTTTTCATGGGAGTGTTATACAAGGTGTACCGGTATGAAATGAGCGTTTTTTTGTGAAAATAAAACACTAAGTGCTGCTCAGCCAATGCGTATCCCATCGATGACAACAAATAGTAGTCGGAAGGAGCCAACTCTGGTGAATATGGCGGTTGGGGTAGCAGCTCCAAGCCTAATGCTTTGATTGCTATGTTTGCAGGTGAATTGTCATGTTGGAATGACCACAAGACCTTGCCGTGTCTTGTGGCCCATTCTAGTCTTTTTTCGATCAATGCATGATTTAAATTGAAAATTTGTTGTCGTTAGCGATCTGTATTAACAATTTCACCAGGTTTTAGCAGCTCGTGGTACACCACACCTTCCTGCCGAATCTATCGGGTTTTGCAGCCGAAGTTGATGGTTCTCCAAGATTAACCTATGATTTTCTCAGTTTAGGATTCTGAAAATAAGCATTCGATGCGATTCTGCACCACTTTTCTTCAAATGAAAACAAAAAAATCAGGTTTGGCAGGCAATACCGCTAAAATACCGTTATCGATTCAAAACCCTTTCAACTGACTACCGTTAACCCTTAAAATACCGTTACCGAAATACCGTTATCCTTAAAATACTGCTACCGAAATAACTGAAATACCGTTATCCTTAAAATACCGATACCGTAATAAATGAAATATCGATACCTTAAAATACCGTTACCAAAATAAATGAAATACCGTTACCCCTAAAATACCGTTACCGTTATTTTAAATTTTCTGGTTTTAGTAATTGCACGTGGTTATTGAGTATTTTTCGTACTTTAAGTTGGTAAATTGGTTCTGTTTTTAATCTAGTGTGTTTTTTGTTAAAAATTGCGGGATGCATCGAAATAGCTAACTACCGTTATCCTTAAAATACCGTTACCGAAATAAATGAAATATCGCTAACCTTAAAATACCGTTACCGAAATAATCAAAAAACCGTTATCCTTAAAATACCGTTACCGAAATAACTGAAAAACCGTTATCCTTAAAACACCGGTACCGAAATAATTGAAATAGCATTACCCTTAAAATATCTTTACCGAAATAATCTACAATAGCGTTACCCTTACCGATAACCGCATCGTTTCGATCTTTAACACGATGAAAAAATATTATGATGTTTGTTCACTGATTTGATGTATACTAAATATGTTTGTAAGATGTCATTGCCAACACAAAAAAAAATAAGGCTCGTTCACAATAAATGTTCCCTATGGAGATGTTTAAATCTTGACGCTCACTTCATACCGGTATACCTGGTATAAATCCATTTTGCTATATCTCTCTTAGATTTCGAGAAAATGGCCATTTTAAAAGCGGGAAAGGAAGTCAAATCGACGTATGGTTCCTACATAAATTTTTCAGCCAACCAGCGTTATTGTTTTTTTTTTTTTTGTTGTAGGAAATGCTTAATTAAAAGTTTTTATATCGATTTTCATGTCAAATGGCACATTGCAAACGTGAGTATACTAGAGTACTACAGCTTAGTCTTCTAACCCCATAGTTTCTTTCCTATTCAGCTTTCTGTTATAGTTTTTGACTTTCAGAAGTGATCAAACAGACACGTACAAACATTTTACTTTAGATTTTTTTGTTTATCTTCTTATCTTATCTTCTTATTGCCACACTGATGTATGGTTTTTACGTTAAAGTGCAGGCAATTTGTGCATATTGGAGACGGACTGCCAACAGGGCATTTTTATTTTTACATTTCAAAAATTTGGGGTCATTTTGACCCCTTGTGCCTATAAGGGTTAATTTGAAATTTTTTATTACTATATATAAAATTTTGTGTTAACAAAGTTATTTCGATAACTTTCACCAAATTCCGCAAGAAACAACATACTGACTTTCACCTTTGACCTTGGTAAAGAAAGGGTTAACGTTTCCGGAGTTTTACAAAATTTTCGGAAAACAATCTCTTGTGTCAGAGTTCAAATAAATCGGAAGTGATTTTGTTACTGCTAGCTAAAAACACAAAAATTAATACTGTTATCTAAATTATTGGCCAAAATCACACTTTTCTCTAAAATTTTTGAAATTTAAAACATCGTCACTATTAAGTTAAAAGAGGGATATGTGTAATTTTCAGTAGAATTATTCTCTAAGGTGTATTTAATAAACCCATATGCGTTGACCACTTTTTTTTTATATTTTGTTAAACAACTAGAGTTTTGCAAATTTATAAAAAAAAATTCCATCCTTGGCCATACCTGGGAGTAGGTTATCATAACCCAAGAGAGACAAAAATTTACATCTCAATATTTGTCGATCTTAAAAATGAAACCAGAGTATAACATTGTGGGATTGGTTATTTTCAGTGTTGCCAACTCTTGAAGGCAGGAAAGCACCGTGAGCATTGTGAAAACGGGTAAAAAGGGTAAAAATTTACCAAAAATGGGGTAAAAAAGCACGATGTTAATTTTTTGAAAAATTTAAGTCCAGAATTTAAAAACACATTTCAGTTTTGTAAAATGGTGAAAAAAGGTTCAAAAATAACTAAAAAAAAGGGGTAAAAAGCACCAAACTAATATTTAAAAATTTTGAAGTTTAAATATAACGAAGTTGCTATTTAAAATTGTACTACAAACACTGGAAAAAATGTATTTTTTGTATAGTTCGTGTTATTTCTTCAACTTTGACAGAAAATTGAAGAAAAATTAAAAAAAAACGCGAACAAATACCAAAAATATAAACTGTACAAAAAGCACTAAAAGCACTGCCAGAAATTTGAAAAAGCACTGTAAATACCCGCTTTTTTAAAACGGGTATTTGTAAAAAATCACCGGGTACGAGAACGAAAAAAGCACCAAAAAATACCCGAAAAGCACTGAAATGGCAACACTGGTTATTTTGCTTGCAATAGAAAAGAACCCGGTTTACTTAAAGATTTAAACTAACTTTTTTAAAACGTTAAAAATTGGAGAAAAATCTACGCAAGAAACTTTACATAGGAAAGAGAGAGAAAATCCAAAAAAAAAACATCTAATAATTAAAAATTTTAGTAATTGAAAATTTTTGTAAGTGAAAATTGTAACCTAATAGAAAATTTTAATTTTTATTTAACAAATTTCTCCCTATTTTTTGAAATATTTTCATGTTGTCAAAGAATTGTGGGTGATAAAAAAAAAACTGATATCGAATACTGTTTTAGCATTCAAAAATACATAAGATTAAGGTAAATTAGTTTAAAAAGGTTTTTCAAACATATTTTTCGTTGGGGTGTGTTATGTATCATGCGGCCGATAAATGATAGTGGGAACTCTTTAACTTATGCTCGTAATTTTTTTAAAATGAGAAGTCCTACTGAGTGACTCTTTAACCATTTTACCTTACACACTCCTTACTCCCTATTGAGCTTAAATGGTAGACTTAGGGATTCTAGTTCATTTTGATGACCGCTCTTTCTAGTTCAATTTGTTGTAAAGATTTAGTTCGCTCTTCTCGTTCAATCGTCTTTGAAAATTTCGTTCAATCGTTCATTAAACAATTTTTCCGATCATTCGTTTGGCTATTTTGTTAGCTACCTAATAATTGTGCTCATCTTTTAGTTATCAAAGATATAAAATTCAGAAAAATTAAGAGTTTTAAGAAAAAAAAAAATGTTTAGCGTAAAATACGTTTTTTAATTAATTAAAACGTAATAAATTTACCCGACCAAAGGTAATAAAATAAACGATTGAACTAAAAGAGCGAATAGAAGTGAATTAGGTCTTCCGATAAATTGAGTGACTAGTTCAATTGAACTAGTTCGTTCACGAACGACACAATAGTATTAAATAGTATTACCAAACAAAAGCGATTTCTTTCACGGAAATCATATAACAGCCGAAAACTCCGAAAAATTGCAAAAATTTTGTTGCCTCTTCGTGGGTTTTTTTTTGCATAAATTTCAAAAAATTGTTGAATGAATCGTACCGATTCGGTAAGTAGAAAATTAGTAAGCTCTGTATTATTCTAAGTAAACACATAGTTCAAATTTCCTTGCATTCGTAGTTTAGTAAAGTTATCGTGTCCTTTTTTTAAAAATGTGTTTCCAAATAAAGTTTATTTTACTTTTTGAACCGTGTTTATTGACAAAAAGTCTTAAAAGTTTCCTGTGAAACAAAACTGGCGCTCAATTAATGTTCATCTTTAAACCTGTCTTCCATATGTTTTAGTATTTATTTTATGTTTATTGTAAATAAAGCGAAGTGTTTGATAAACCATATATTTACGACAGTCTTAAATCATTCATCAACCTATATACAAACTTTTACAATGCCTAAATTGTCATATGACATCTCTTTAAAAACCATATTTGTATCTGGTTTAAATGTACGATGATGTCACCTCTACTTTAAAAATGTATTAAAAACCGCCATATTAACATCTGTTAAGATTAACTCTTAAAAATACGATTATAAAAAATTTCACATACATGAATACAAAACTGTTCTTATTGGAAATTTGGTTTTGAAAAAATATCCCCATTTTAATTAGAAGGAGAGAGAAATATTTTTTTTGTTTTCACACGGGCATCCCATTTACTGTTAGATTACTTTTGAATCAACTCGAAGAAGAAACACTTGAAAATTATTCTTTCACATGTGTATAATTAGGGCACTACTTAAGTTTTGGACAAATCGTAAAATATTTCATACTACAGCCAGAAAACAGATTCTTGCTTACAACCGAATTTATTGACAATCGAATGATTCAGTTGTGACTACTGAATTATTGTTGAGGAAATAGAAATTCTGTTGCATTTTCATATGACTATTGACACTGCTGATATTCAGTTGTCACTATTGAAAAAATTCGGTCACCACAACCGAATCATTCGATTGGCAACAAAATTGGTGGTAAGCACGAATCGGATTTCTCTGTATATATTTGACTGCAAAAAAAAAATTAATTCATTCAGAAAGGTTCGTCAGCTACTTCATGAGAGGTGTGTGTGCAGTAATCAGTAGTTGTTGTTTTTAACTGTAATTACAGTTATTTGGATGGAACAAAACTACGGCAGTCTGGTGATTCCCCTGCGTCCATTAAAATTTTCAATAAATATTTTTTCTTCTTCTTGTAAATGAGCACTTTGGAAAAATTCGTTAGTAATTAACTCTAATATTAATTACTTTACACTGTGATAATAGCGTTTTTGTATTTTCCCATAGAAAAGCAACTGTAATTACAGTAAAAAAATAAAACTACTAACTACTACACAAAAAAATGTCAAAATCTGAGAGCTCTTTCTTTCTTTATTTTTCATATAAGTGCCACCGTATGTCCATAAGTTTGAAACAACTAACAATGTCTTTCTTTTTTCATTAATGACGAACGATTGGTTGTCTCTATTAACTTTTAGTATTTCGCAGTTAGTAGATAGATGATGTTCAAATTTATGAGTTTTTGTTGAAAAAATGAAATAGTTTAATACAATTCTAATTGTAAATAAAAGTTACACTAGTTTCCTTAGTGCCCTCTATACCCTTCTTATAATGAAGTGGAAGTGAAGTTGTGGTGGAGGGTTTCGAATTTTATACACCCGTTTTTTAATCTTTGGAGCGGTTTCAACTGTTTGGCAATAATTCGATTTTTTGCTAAATTTGCAACCGTGAGTTTTTAAGAAAATTCAGAGAAACTGGGAGAGAGTTTTAATTGCTAAAGGCAATAACATTACTCAGACAAAAAATATTAATAAATTGTTGGCAATTTGTCTGATACAACATTCTTGGAACTAAAAACATTGCAAGAAATCCATTATTTACTTTGCGACGTTACAAATAAAATAGCGAACTTAATATACCACCAAAAAATTCTTTACATATTCAACAAGAATAGTTAGTGAAGGCTATAAAATATTTAACACTTTCGTTAGACTTAATTGCCTACTCCAACACACTCGCATAAAGAAAACCCTCCCCTCCCTCACATACTGTACACAAACACACATGTTGTACACTATATGGATGGAGTCATTACAACATGTAGATTTTTTTTTATACATTCTCAGTATTGTCAACATTTTTCGTTATACTTTATGTTCGATTCATAAAAAGTGCATTATTTAACCAAATGATGTGTCACTTTTTTCCAGATGCACTCTGGTGGTTACACTGCACCATCATCATCATCATCATCGTCGTCTTTAGCAGCAACATTATGATACTGTTTAATTTTATGGCTTCGTTGTCTTGTTGTCATTTGTTTGCGTAACTTTATTAAGTTCATTTAGAAACAGAAAATATTTAGATGACACTATGTCTCCATAATGTTTAGAGATGGAGTCATTGAGCTGTACAGGAAAAAAGAAATACATATATTTTAGTATGTTGATTATGTTGTATGTATGGTTTTCATATGTATTAAATGTAGTTTTTAGAAAAATTAACAATAATGTGGGAAAATTTACAATGATGCATGAAATGGTAATGTTTTCTGGAAGCCTAACGAGTAAATGTTCCTACGGGGAATGAGTGGTCAATTGCACTTAAAGTACCTATCACCCCAATAAACCAAAGAACGATACGATAGCGAAATCGCTATCACCTTAAATATCCGAAAACGATATCATATTCCAATAAAATTATAATATCATTTTCGATAAGGTTTAATGATAAATTGTACTTCAAAATATTCATTATTTACAAAAATTCAAATTTTTTTCAGAAACAAATAAAATTTATAAAAACTTGTAATTTTTACTTCGTTTGGCAATTTATACTCCTTTTTATTGGACAATTATATTTGTAAAATATAGGTGAGTTCGACTATTCTTCTGAATATGACGATTTCATTATCAATTTTTCATTATGGCTTCATTTCAGCTCATTTTAAAAGAATTCCGACTTTGCTATCCTATATGACATACATGGGCAAACCAACCAAATCAACCAATTTCGTGCGGCCCTTCACTAATTTTAAAGCAATCAAATTTCTTTTTTTAAATTTTAAACAAAATTAAAAAAAAAATTAAATTAAATAAAAAAAAGTAAAATCAGAATTTAAAAAAAAAAAATACAGAATATAGAAAACAGCGATAACAAAATAAACATTAAATGGAGCTTTAAAAAAATTTCACCGGTCAACAAATATCGACTTTTTTGCACAGACTTCCTCTAAAACTTTTTAAAATATTTTCGCGTCCTACGTACGAATTTTTAGTGAAAAATTCCTTCTTCTTTATTTAAACCTTAAGCCTGGCAAAAATATTTTATGGCTCAATATAAAATAACTTAGGAATCTCTTAGTTTTTTATAGGTTTGAATTCAAAAATATACCTTTCATTTAAGGAAATTTTTAAGGCCGTTCTACGGACTCCATAAGGATCGCTAAAATTTACTTTTGGGAATTGCTCTTGAAGCACTTAAAATTTGGTAAAACAGTTAGACACAATAAAATTTTATTTATAAATTTATAGAAATAAACCTGTGAAAATAACAAAACAATTAGTAGTTTTTCTGCTATTTTTACAGATTTATTATTTAAAAGTGACTTTGCAGAAAATTTTTTGCCGATTTTCGCTAAATATTAGTAAAATTAGAAGAGCAAAAAAAAACTGTTAAATAGAATATAGTAATCCTGCTAAAATCAACAGAAATGTATGACGAAAAATAGTAGACTAAATAAAAATAGATTTTTATTCTCTCAAAACAATTAAAAATTAGAAATTTATTAATTTAGTTCGAGGCCAATTTCCTTATTATGAATTAACATAATAAGTACTTTTTTCAAAAACTGCTATTTTTCTTCATCAGGATACTCTGCTGACAAATACTTCACAGAGTTTTTGCTTTCAAAAACCTCTACACTTTCAGGAATGAAAAGACGATCGTTTCGGGGATTTTCCAGGCCCCCTTCATGAGGTTTCTTTAGAAAGTGGTGGCGGGAGGGCAATGCAATTTGAAGCATCAAAGTCTCATATTAAATGTAGTCTGCTACGTCAATTTTTTAAAAAATGAAAACCCAACATTTTAACAATTAAAAGTTTTCTTTGAGTTTGATAATTATACAAATATACAGCAAAATTTGTTGATGATTCTAATTTTTTTATTTTAATTAACTAAAATTTAGCTGAAATATAACTAAAATTCTGTATATTAAAAAGCTTTATTTTTGCTATTTTTATCTCAATAATATTTAGCAAAGAAAATCTGCTTCTTTCTGCAGTTTTTTATGTTAGGTAATTTTTAGCAGCTTTCGCAAAACTTTTTACAGGCTTTTTTCTATTAGTGCACTTACTTGATCAACCAATCCACTTTTGACGGGATTATACCGCTTTCTAAAGTCTTGCAGGCGGCAGCCTTAAATTTTTATCCCGTTTTTAAATAAAACAAATCCGCCTTATCCCAATTTTTTAATATGTTATTCAACTTTTGAATATAGTTTTCATAATTTATTTTTTCTAGAGTTCCCAGCCAGCAAACGAGTCCAAAAAGGAATTAGAAAAGTGCTCAAAATATATTATTAAACTTTCACTTGTATGAAAGTGCTGCATTAAGAAGGGTTTTTTTTATTAAAAAATTACTCAAAGAAATATTTAAAAAAATTCTTTAGGCTAAAAAATTAATTTTTTTGAGTCGTTTTTGAATTGCTCACAAAATGTTCAAATTAATTTATATTTTTGAGTCGTTTCTGAAACACCTTTGGATTTAAAAATTTCCCTCAAATAATTGTGCCTTTTATGATTCATTTTACTAAGACTGACTAACGAGCAATTTTTCACAAACAAGTTTAAAATTTAAAAAATATTTTTTGAATAATTTTTGATTTACAGAATAAGAACCATAAAAGTATCCAAATTTTTAGGCTAGGTTATGAGTCTTGTGATTGAAATTTTAAAATTTAAGAATTAGCCCTGGTTTATGTATCATGAAAATGGTCTAAACGAAAGCAAAATAACGAAAATTTGTTTTTGTTTCCCTTGTAATTTTGTCGAAAGTAACTGTCAATTTCTATCGTTTAGACTTAGGCAATGCCTTAATTTAATGCAATCAGAGCCTGAGAGGTTTGATATTTGTTATACATTTTCGATACGAAAATGTTGTTGACCTATGAGTTTTAAATATCATTTACATTCACATTTTCGATAAAAATTATATTATTCCACGTTTTTTATCAAAATTATGTTCGCCACTTAATTCTTGTTACAATTCTTATTCCAATAAATAAAACTAGGGATCAAAATCCATTAAGTAAATTTTAAAATATTTAAAAATTGAAAACTATATTTTCGAAGATTAATTCGACAAAGTTTTTTGACTTCAGAGGGGTTACCGCGTAACTTGATTCGAATAAAAATTGTCGAATTCGTAAATTTTCTACCTTTCGTAAAAAGAAAAGTTTAAGCAAAAAGCTTACTTTTTGAATTATTATACAAAATTATATTTTTAACAATATTTGCAAGATTTACGAATTCGAAAATCTTGCAAATATTGCAAATGCCCCCAGATTCATATTAAGAAGGGCAATATATTTGGATCCAAAATCATAAAAATATAAAAGATTTTGATGTACTTCTCCGTAATATTGACTCATAAAGTATTTCCCTGGGTGAGGGAATAAAAAAAGAAAGGCCCACAACTCGAAGGCTATTCAGTGGACCTTGTTTTACTTTAGATCCGGGCTTAGGAAACCAAAATACTCAAAAAAAGGTTTTAGCAGAAGGCTGTACAAAAAAATAATTTTTGTCGAGTAATGTATTAATTGGTGCGGCCCTCAGTAAGTTTGGGAAATCCCAAATTTGGCCCTTCCAGCCATTTATGTGCCCATACCTGCTATATGATATCATTTTCGATATCGAAATCGCTTGGAATAACGATAGTGTTTCGATGCTGAACCAGATTTTGGCAATTTTACTATCGTTATTCCACGGAATTTCGATAGCAAAATACGATATCGTTATGAAAGGTACATTTTAAAACAAAGAATTTATAGTTTTCGTATCACATACGATAATAAATATCACCTAGGCGATATCGTGACGATATCGTTTGGTTCATTGGGACGTCGTTGTACTCAAAATGGTTTCTCGTTAGAATCTACTGAAAATGACAGTCAAAACAATGATTTATTCAGTTAAAAAGGCGACAGAGGTACTTTACCATTAACATAACTAAAAATTCAGTAATTTTTAATTGTTGAAAAAAAAACTAAAAGATCTATTTAAAATAACTAACGATTTCGTAAAAAATAACTGATAAGTTTTAACTACAAAAATTTTAAAATAACCGACAAAATTGGTAAAAAGTAATTTTTAAACAGTTAATTTTTTTTATATTATAAAAATATATTTTAAAAAGCAATTATTTTTTCTTTCGATTACAAAATAGTATATAGTTACTACGTTTACAGTTATTACATGTTTATATTTCGGGAACTGGCAGCACTAATGTCAGTAGCTAAAATCTGGCAACACCATAATAAGATTTGACATTTTTTAGCATAAACGTACTCACAAGGTTTTGATGTACAAGTGCTATTTGTTTTGTTTACGGTGAGTTAAGGAAATCAATTTGGCCAAAAAATGGAAATCGTCAGTTGACATATCGTGAGATAGAGGCATCCTTGCACATTAGTTCCACTTCAATACATTAGATTTTGCATGAACACTTAGTTGTAAAAAAAATTTGCTCTCGTTGGATACCCCATAATTTATCAATCGCTCAAAAAAAGGATCGCGTCGATTGGTGTAAGGGAATGGTTAAAAAGTTTAACCATGGTGCTTCGAAAGACGTGTATAAAATCGTGACAGGTGGCGAATCATGGATATATGGGTATGAGCCGGAAACAAAACTGCAATCGACCGTGTGGGTATTCCAAGACGAGCGAAATCCAACAAAAGTTGTTCGTGGAAGCTACTGTTCCGCTTGAGCAACGTATGACGGTCAATTCTGAGTGGCATACGACCATTTGTTTGCCGGAAGTCTGCGGAGAAATTCGTAAAACCAACCGCCAAATACGAATGATTCTCCATCATGACAATGCGAGCTCTCACACATTTCCTCCAACAGTTGAATTTTTGAGCAGTCAAAACATCGAATTGATGACTCATCCTCCTGTTTCTTCGCCCAATAATTTCTTCTTGTTCCCGAATATCAAAGGTAAACTGCGTGGTCAACGATTTACGAGCGCCGAAGAAGCAGTTGAAGCGTTCAAAAACCATGTTTTGGAGGTGTCTCAAGAGCAATGGACAAACTGCTATGACAAATGATTTGAACGAATGCAAAAGTGTATTGATCATCAAAGGGAATATTTCGAAAAACAATAAAGCCATTTTCATTTAAAAATGTTTGTTATTATTTGCTATTCCCGAAATATAAATAGTACCCCTCGTAGTATGATTAATACATTAATAATTTGATTCCAACAGTAGGGCAGTAGGGAACGTAGTTTTGTAGCCGTGATCATAATGCAATCATATCTTTTGATAAAAAATTTTAGTGCTAGCTTTTAAATAAAAAAATAATGTAGCTAGTATGAAAAAATTCATTTCAGGTATGAATTATTTTTTTCTGTATATGTAACAGCGCATAGAGAAAGGGACCTAAGGGTAAAAAAATCAATTTTTTTTTTTTTTTTTGTGGACAACATCTGAGCATCGAATGAGACCGATCCCATGCTCTCCTGACCTTAGGTCCCTTTCTATCCTTAGGTCCCTTTCTATTTTGCGCGTCACATATGGAGATTATCTGGTTATGTTTTTCTAAACTTTTTAAGAAATTTTTTTACAATTAGTAGCCAACCACACCTATTCTACAACTGGTTCCACTGCAACCGATTCCATAGAACTGGTTCCGGAACCAGTTCCTGGGATCCTATTTGGAAGGTATGACTGACGTAGAATCAGTTCTAGAACTAGTTCCAGAACTGATACTAGGGTAACCGGTTCCACTTTGGAGCTATAGAAGTGGTTGCTTTTGGGACAATTTCAAACAAAAATAATCAGTGTTAGAATCGACAGTAGAAGGGGTTGTAAATGAAAAGTAGCTCTTCTACAACCGATTCTTTGGAACAGAAAATTTTCCTAGGTTGGATTTAGATACTTTTCTCACAAATATACAGTATATTTACCGAAAGAAAGAGGTGGTTTAATTTAAGAGTTTATATATCTTCTTAACACTTTTTGCCCTTTTCGAAATTCACTATTCCCTTACAAATGATACGTTAAGTTTTATTACAGAGTTCAAACTTACTTTATATTTAGTCTCATATTACAAATTAAATACTCGTACATTTCTAAACATTCTGTCCATCATTCTTAAAGAGCTACTGTGTTTAAAAGAATAGGGGTAAATAGTAAATTAATATCACACGTTTTCTTGATTAAAATACTACATAAAAATTTGAATTAAATTGGTTTTAATAAAAGAGTAAACAGAAACGTTAATTAAACCAAACATTTAAACATCACAGCACTTGAATTCATATATAAGAAGGGGGAAGAACTTGCGTGTTTAATAACCATATATCTTAAAAATTCAACTCATCTTGAATAAAATTTAACAAAAAATAGTCTAAACTACAAGTTAAGCGGTGCTTTTATGTGGAAAAAAGTGGTAAAAAGCAATGAAAATCAATTGATATTAATTACGAAAGGAATTTTTATAGAGGTAGAATTAATAAAAATATATTTAAATAGTAAAAAATAGATAAAAAGGTTAAATTTCTGTGAATAATTTCAATTTGAAATTTTTATGGATTTTATTTTAATGCATTTTAAAATAATATTTTTGTTGGCAATCGCTTTTTTAATTAGCTGTTAGAAAACGCCCTCAAACATTATAAATTTAAATAATTTATTGCTTTGAATTAAGTGACACTGCAATTCTACGCATTGTTTCCAAAAAAAAAAAAGATTGCAATTCTTATAAATCTTAAAAAATATACTGTCTTATAATTACCTCTCATACCATTAAACATGACATTCGGCAAGTCCTTTATAATAAAAACCCACTCCTTAGTAATATTTAATTTTAAGTAGACATCATAATAATGTCATTTATTATATTGTTGTACGCATACCATCACAGATATAATGAAAAACTGGAAAACAATGTTTTATTTCTTTTGTTGTAAATGTTTTTTTTTTTTTTGTTTAAAGAAACAAATCTTTTTTACATATAAAATAAAACAACAACGGAAAAGCAACACAACATTAAACTTATGTTTACATATTTATGTCAAATATATCATTTTCCAAAACTCCAACTACATTATCTATCCAGCCAACTATTTCTTTTTTAACTTACTGCCTACAATACAAATTTGCTTATAGTCACACATACACATACGAGTACGTATGAGTACGTATGAGTACAAGGAAGGATACTTATAATATACGACTTAGAAAAATGTTCCTCGGCAAGATTCATAAACAAATATTTTCTTAAATAAATAAAAAAAGAACACTATTTTTATATTAGGATAGCATTTATTATTCAGTGTTTTATACTTTTTTAAATTACAATCCTCGTAATTTGAAATTAAAGTATAATCTCAAAAAATCCTTTAAGTATTGTGAACAGACCTGGGGGATTTCAATTACATTTCCATTACAATTAGTGTTTGTGCTTAATTTTCTTCTCGAGGATATGTCCAATAGGATATATCAAATTCGGCCTTTCGACAAATTTGGCTTAGGGCAGCAGTAGACATGCTGTGAATAGATGTTAAAATATTTTTCGAAAGTTTCAGTCTAATGGGAATTGATCTTAGATTAGCTTTTTATCTGAAAATATGAATTTTTCAAACAAATTGAAATCGAAATTTTTGCACCAAAAAATATTTCTTTATTCTCTCTTATCAACGAGAAAAGCAATTTCGATTGGTTTTCAAAGCGGCTAGTTTGAAAAAGTAAATTTTTGCCACTTTATTTTATTTATATTATATATATTTATTTTTTGAACTTTAAATTGGCTGTGGATAGTGCAAATAGCAAAATAGTTAAAAAGAGAGGAGGAAGAATTATTTCTCGGAAAAAATTTCGATTCTCAAAAAAAAAAAATCACTTTGTTCGAAAATTTAATATTTTTAGATAAAAAAAAAACGGTAGTTAAAACCAAGGTTGGTTACCGTTATCGTTATAATACCGTTATCGCTAAAATACCGTTTCAAATTGAATACCGTTACCGTTATCGATACCTCTAAAAAAATTTCTAAATACCGTTATCGTTACCGATACCGTTATTTTTATGGGTAGTTACCGGTATTTTACCGGTATTTATTATTTTATATAAAAATTACAATTTTTTTATTTTTTATTTTATAATCTTGAGTGTTTTTTTTTACAAAAAATTTATAGATAATAATTTTACTTATATCGAATTGAATTTATAGCTTAAAATCTGTATTTTCAGTACTTAAAATTAAAAATATGCCATTTTTTTACTTGTTTTTATATGTTTTTAACATAATTTTTAATACCGGTACGTACCGGTATTGCTGTTTCGATAACGGTATACCGTTACCGAAACAGTCTTAAATACCGTTACCTTTACCGTTACCTAAACAAACGAAATCTGATACCGTTACCGTTACCCTTACCGTTATTCGTTTCGGTAACCAACCTTGGTTAAAACAAAAAATTTTCATGTAAAATCCCAAGTCATCCATCGAAAAATGTGTATCATCATTTTGCCCTGCCTCATCACAATTTGTATTTGTGGTTTGAAGTATCGGTCAGCTTCCCAGTCAGAAAAATACAAATATTAAAGCACCGTCAAGGTACCTTGAGAGTGCAAACAATATTCGAAAAGCACTGAGGAAACAGATTTTCCAACGTTGACAGAATGCTGGCACAACAAAGAAATATATGGTCTGGAAATAGATTTTTTGAAATAAATTTAACCCATTTAGCATTGGCGGACTTAGGCCGGTCTGGGGTGGGTCAGTTTTACAGCCAGAACTAATATCGATTTTTCTCTTGAATATTTCTTAAATAAGAAAATTCTTACTTAAGAAATATTTAAGAAACAAGTCGATCTTAGTTCTGGCTATAAGAGAAACATTTCTTGGATTTAATAGTTTTTTAAAGGAATAATTAGTTAATATTACATTCATAGAAATAAATCTGTAAAAATGGCAGAAAAAGCAGCTAAAAATTAGTTAAAACTGATGCTCCAGAAAAAAATGTTTTTTTTTTTTTTTTTGCTAAATACTAGTAAAATAAGAACAGCAAACATAAAGCTGTTAAATTTGCAGAATTTTAGTTATATTTAAATTAACTTTCAATTGAAAATGACAAATTGTATTGTAAAATCTACAGAAAATTTTGCCAAATATTAGTAGACTAAAAATAGCAAAAACAAACTGTTATATCTATAATTTTTTGTTATTTTTAAGCTAAATTTAGTTGATTGCAAATAGCAGTCTGTAATGTTAAATTAGCAGAAATATTTACTAAAAAAATTGTAAAACTGTAAATTTAACAGGTTTTTTTTGCTGTTCTTATTTTAATTGTATTTAACAAAAAAAAAAATCTGCTAATTTAACAATTTCATCTAGGGCATCATTTTTAACTAATTTTTATATACTTTTTCTGCTATTTTTACAGATGTATTTGTATGAGTGTACTATTTTGACGAAATTTCAATATGTTGTAGAAGCAAAAATTCTACGATGAAAATGTCAGTTTTTGATCACCTCGGTAATTTAAGTGGTCAAAATATGGGGTAAAAATGGGTTCGTCAGAGGTGGAAAAAAATATGAGACAGGTTGATCTTAGATTTCTTTTCTCCATCAAATATCAAAATTTTATACTATTTTGAGCATATAGCATTCCCTGTACGATTTTTTCTTTAGGAAAAAGGATGCATTTTTCAGAGTTTTCTATAAAAAACATTTTAAAATTTTGAAAATTTTATCAAAAAGGAGGGAGTTATTTTTAAAAGTCTTTTTTGTATGAAAAAATCGCAAGCATAATATCGAAAGTGTTTTTTAAGATTAAGGGTCTGAGAGTGGGAAAATAAACAGCCAAACATAAATGGGGTTCTTGCCCATCCCAGAAAATTGGTCTAGGTACGCGTATGATTGTTAGTCAATTCGACTAACATCAATCGTGCTTTACAAATAGCGTGAAAAATAGCTATTTAAACCCAGGCCTGCAGCTCACAGAACTTTCTTTATAATCTATCTTTATTTCATATGATCCTTAATCGATCCCGATCAGTTGGTTCTAATAAAATACACTGAGAGAGTTATCAGCACGTCAGCAATGAATTTCTTCATAGTTTCAATGAAAATTGTCACTGGAAATCGTCCAGTGAAACTTTTCATAGAATCCATGAAACAGGTTTTATTAAAGTCACTGTTTATGAGTAAAATTAATGAAACTCTTCATAAAATTAACAAACTACTCCTCCAATGAATGAATAAATTTATTATTATGAAGCAATTTCATTTATTATTATTTATTATAGTTGGTTGTTGTCATTGCTTAGCTGGAGTGGATAAATAAAAAGTATTTACCAAATCCAAAAACCGTAATAAAATTGTAGCATATTTTACGGATGTAGAAATATCTAATGAAAGAATTCACTAAATTAAAATGTTTCATAAAGGCATGTCACAGGTTTTTTTCGGAGTTGATTTGATTTCGCAATTTAACTTCCGCAATTTTTTCCCTAAAATGATCCAAAACAATTTTTGTCCTTCTGAATTTGCAGTTTAGGGTGCTAGGAATAATTTTGTATTGACAAAAAAAAAAAACCTTTTGATAAGTATCGAGTATGCTAGAGGCTTTATATTGGTACTTAAAACGTTAAAAGCTTCTCCATAAAACGTAAAACGAAAAAAAAATCGTTTTCATTGCACTTTCAAAAGCCAAAGTGGAATTGATATTTAGAACAGCTTAAACTCATAAAAGATTTTCAATACTGCTTCGTATGTATTCCTTAAAGTGTCTTTTACTATTTCACTTAAAAAAACTTACATTTAAAACGCTTCTTATTGGTAAATTCCATAATTTTCTGATTGATTACCAAAACGTAAATTTTTGTGAAAAATTAAAATCTTAAATTCTGATCCGCGATCTTCTTTTTTTTTTAACTATAAATGCCAACTTATATCAAAATTTAGCAGTTGGAACACAAAATTACCACAAAACAGTTATTTTAAACATTTTAAAATTTAGAAAACGCAAAAACGCTGAAGAAGCAAAAGTAAAACGTTACGAAATTGTACTTTGAAATCATATTAATTTCTTACGAAATATGTGTTAAAACATTAAATATGCTCACTAACAAAAATTTTTTGAAGTGAAATTACTAAAAATAGCAGTCTTAACTTATAATTAATTATATTTATCTATTATGTTTGGTCTAAATATGCAAAAATGCCATTCACATCTGGAGAAGCAATTTGCGTTTTCAATTTCACTTTTAAGTGAAATTGAGGTCTGTGACATGCCTGATAAAATTTTATAATAAGCTTAATTCAAGTAATGAAATTCTTTATTAATGTTTCGAAAAAATTAATATGATTTATAAAAAAAATGTCATAGTCCAAAAGTAATAATAAAAAATTAATTATCGGTATCGGTAATACCAATACCGAAACAAACAAAAAATCGGTTGTCAACCTTGCTATTTCAACCTTGCTATTTTTCCGAGCGTTGTCATGATTGAATATTACGGCTGGTCGCATATTCCTGGCATTTTCGGCTAATGCTCGCTTTAAACAAATAAATTGCATTCGGTACAGGTCCACTAAGATCGTCTGGTCCGATTTCAGCAGCTCATAATAGATGTAACCCCTTTTGGTCCAACCAAATGCACAGCATTACCTTGGCGCCATTGATATTCGGCGCCGGCGTTAATTTGGCTGGTTGGCCGTGCTTTGCATATGATGTTTGCCCTTCGGGATGGAATAATGGATCCATTTTTCATAGCAAGTATTGATTCGATGCAAAAATGACTTCTTTTTATGGAGTTCAAGCAGCATTTCGGTCATGCAAAATCATCTTTCAACGTCTCTCAGCTTCAACTAGTATCGTACCCAATTTCCTTGCTTTTGGATGAATCCTGCTGCTTCCAAACATTTCGAAATTGCTGCTTGAGTGATTCGCCATGATTTTGCAGGTTCTTCTTGAGTCTGACAACAATTTTCATCGAGTAATGCCTCCAAATCATCGTCTTCGAACTTTCTTGGCTTACCTGAGCGGCCTTTGTCTTCCGTGTCAAAATCACCACTTCTAAATAGCACAAACTATCTCTTACACGTTGAATTCGATGAAACATATTCAGAATAAGCTTCAGTGAGCAATCGATGTGCTTCAGCTGTACTTTTTTAAGCCTGTAGAAGTAAAGCAAAACTTCCTTCAAATGACGCTTTATTGGCACAAAATTCAACATTTTTGAAGCAAAACATAAACTTTGTTTTTTACACTATTTTTAATGACTAAGTGAGAATAAATGATGATTAATGATTAAGTGAGAATAAGAGCAAGATCTTTACTCTCCAAAATGCCATATAAGTTATTAAAGACACAAACCATTATTAAAAGATATGCCATATGTTGTTCATCCCGCTTTTTTAAGTTATATACCCAATAAGTGCTTCTGTAGTAGAATTTTTTGCTACTGGTGTTATTTTGTTACTCATAGTTCTATCGAATTATTAAAGTCTTGATATTATTTTTTATATGTACAGCTATATTGGAGTTAAATTAAGTTAATTGAAAATGACAAATTATATTGTAAAACTTTCAGAAAATATTACTAGACTTAAAATAGCAAAAATAATTAAAGTGTTATATCTACAAAATTTTTCTTATTTTAAGCTAAATTTAGTTTAATGCAAATAGCAGTTTGTCCTGCTAAAATCAACAGAAATATTTGCTAAAAAAATAGTAAATACGGGTGTCGTACGAAATGTTCTTAGCCTGACATAGAGATGGCGGTATAAACAGCAAAAAGCTTTGTATAATGAAAACTTTCATCCGTCATATGAACACATGTTAAATTTCATTTCGATCTGTCAACTCATTCGTATAGTAAGAGGTGGTCAAAAAAGGCGCTTCAGTGATTTTTTTGTAATGGAAAAATTAGAAGTTCATGGTGTGATTAAATATCTACATAAGAAAGGTTTATCGGGACAAGAAATTCATAATGATATGGTGAGCGTTTTAGATGAAAGTGCTCCTTCATATGCAACAGTAAAAAATTGGGTTGCTGAATTTAAACGTGGACGTAGATAAAGTACGAAGTGGACGTCCAAAAACTACAACAACGCCAGAAATCATAGCTAAAGATCATGATATGGTATTAGACGAGTGAAAGTGCGTGGAATAGGGAATGCCATAGGCATCTCAAATGATAGATCATTTTATTTTGCATCAAGAATTACAAATGAAAAAGCTTTTTGCAAGATGGGTGCCGCATTCGTTAACAGTTGACCAAAAAAACATTCGAATGAAAATTTCTCATTTCTCATCATTTCTCTGATTTAGCTCCCTCTGACTTAAACCTGTTACCAAACCTAAAAAAAAATTCCTTGCTGCCAAACGTTTTACCTCAAATGAAGGTGCAATGGCAGATGTAAATGATTATTTTGAGGAGCTTCAGGAAAATTATTTTAATCAAGGGATAGAATTGCTAGAAAACGTTGGACTAAGTGTATTGAAGTTTCAGGAGATTATATTGAAAAACAAAATAATTTTCAAAATAAAGAAAGATAAAATAAAAAAGATAAAAGTAAATTTTTAAAAATAAATTTTTTTAAAGAATTCGGTTACGCCAGCAAGAAATAATACGTACATTCGGCTTTCGCTACAAAGCCATCATCAGTGTCGTTTGCCTTGAATGGGTTAATAACACTATGCAACAGTCAAAATCGGGATGGGATGAAACCAACGGGAAATGTTATATCGGTCAAAAACAAGTTATACGTGTCCCGGCGTTTCGCTGGGTCACCTCTAGGAATCGAGATATATCTTTTTTTGACATAACTCGAGAACCACTAGTCCGATTTTGCTCAAACAATTTAAAAAAAATTAAAAATTACAATTCCTTTAATCTGTTTATATAACGTTTTTCTATATACTCAACAGTTTTGCCGGTAAAAATAAATGTTTGTTACCGCTACCATAAAAATCAATAACCTTTTGTTTATTACTTTTTTTTAATATTTTAGGCAAAAAATATTTTTTCTTCTTTTCTTCATACATTTATTTTTACCAGCAAAACTGTTGAGTATATAGAAAAACGTTATATGAACAGATTAAAGGAATTGTAATTTTTAATTTTTTTTAAAATTGTTTGAGCAAAATCGGACTAGTGGTTCTCGAGTTATGTTAAAAAAAAGACCACCAAAGGTCAAATCGATATATCTCGATTCCTAGGGGTGACCCAGCGAAACGCCGGGACACGTATAACTTCTTTTTTACCGATATAACTTTCCCCGGTAGTTTGAACCCTTCCCGATCACTGACCCCTACCATTTGTCTCACAGTGTAATTGATGATCGCCTACTTATGTGAAAGATGAAAGCAAATCGAATTTGTTAACAACAACTCAACTTAGACTAACATCAACGAAATCTAACAATGCTATTTTTATCCTTTGCTATTATTACTTTTTTTTTGCTTTGAACCTTAATTCTTAAGGTATCTCAGCTGATTCTATTCAACTCTGTATATGATAACCACAGATTTTTGAATTACAACGAACCGTTAAATTTAAATTTAAATGTATTTATTTAAATTATATTTTGCACCGTGTCAATGTGTATTTAAGATGAATGTAATTCACTAGTGGTAATTGTATAATCTTTCTTTAATTTGAAAATAATTTAAACAGAAAGTGATATTAATTTATGAACATTCATTCATTCATTAAAGAACATTCATTTACCAAAATAAGAGATCAACTAAACATTCCCCCTCATTCAAATAAAATTATTTTAAAAATCTAGCTCTTGTTTTTCATTGTTGGGCTAAGAACATTTCGAACTGCCCTCGTAAACTACTGATTTCTGAAGGCTAGATTTTTATTTGCATTAAAAATAATCGAATAAAACTTCAAATTTAAAATTTTTTATGATTTTTAATCGATTAATTATTTATGAAAATTTTTTGCTGATTTTGGCAGATTAAGTTGTTATTCTAAATTCTAAATATTTAACAGTTTTACTTTTGCTGCTCCTATCTTAATAAAATTTAGCAGAAATAATTTGCCATTTTCAACAGTTTTTTCTTTAAGGTAATATTTAACAAATTTTTGGTAATTTTAATTAAAATCTTTACGGACTTTTTCCTATTGGTATATATATATATTTTAAATTCTAGTGATTTACACAATAGTTTCACACTAATGTTCATCCATATTCATATGCCTTCTACTTATGTAAAATGCAATAGGTGTTAAGGGGTTAAGAACTTGTTGTATTTTCTTGTATTCCCAAGAGCTTATAGCCCAAAAAAAAAGCAATACAAATAAGGAACTTATAATATTTCCATAAGAAACTTTATTTTTTGTTGCTTCTACATAAGTTAACAACAACTATACCAACAATAGATACAATAATAAATAAAAAAAAGGCCATATATTTTCGATATTGTAAGTAGTGTTCATTGTATGTTTCTACAAAAAGTGTACGAGTAGTATATAACGCTTATTTAATAGTTCCTCTAATGCGACTAAAAATATCTTAGGAGCTACTAAATAATATTAACTTGCCAACAAATTAATTAAAAAATATTTCAGTTTCAAAAGTGTTCCTTTTAAAAATTGTTAAATTTATGAACGGAAATTGGGATCTTTCCGTTTTTGGGCATTTGTTTTTAAAATTTTAAGATTTTGAGAAAATTTTTTAAATAAATAGAAAAATTTCCTGCTGCTATACTTTCTTACACTTCTAGACCTATTTTAGCAGAAAATTTCTTAATTGGTGAATAATATTTTCCAAAATTCTAAGAAAAGGTCTCTTAAAAAATATCTTAAAATTGAGATGTATTGTTCTCTTAGAAAAATGTTCATATCTAATTAAAATTTTCTATTATAAAATTGCCGAATTTGCATCAGATTTCCCACTGAAAAAAGGTCGGAATTTTGAAAAAAAAATATCAAATCTGCAATTTTGAATTTTCGAAATATTTTTAACAAATTTCAAACAATTAACTGTTGGACTACAAGGTCTTATTAAGAAGGTATTGGGAACTAAAGACTCCAAACATTGAAGAAATGCCTTTTTTAATTTGACTAGCGCAGCGATTTTAATTCAGCTCATTTCAATAAAACTGCGACTTTTTTTATTTCGCTACTAGGCAAGTTTTGTTTTCTCTTTAATTCCATATGTTTTTTACCAGAATATTCTATCATAAGATCAAATACTTCAATACTTTAAATTAGGGAATATCGGACGTCCAAAATATGGTAAAATTTTATGAGATTTTAATGATATTGGTGAGATTTGATATTTGAAGTTTTTTGAAACTGAATTCTATTTAGATGAAAAACCGATCCCAGTGTTTTACCCCTTAAGATAGGGTACACTTCAGGTTAATAGTTGAAAGCATTTATTTTTTCTAAAGTAGGATATCGCTTAAGAATTTTATTTCACTCCAGTTGTCAACACTGTTACTTACATATAAAGAACGAAAACTCATATGTAAGCAATATATTTCGATACATATTTTGCGTAGGGTTTTATGGCATGAGTTCATATAAAATAGAAGTTTAAATTTAACGCGAGCCAATATTTTCGTATGTCATATTATTTTGAAAAATTGCTAATCTTTTTAAATTAAAAATCAAACTCCACAAAGATTTACAACATTTTCCAATGACAGCAATTTGGAGCACTAGCATATATATATAATGTGTTGGTAGATTTTCAATTATAAATAAATAGATAATTTTAAATTTTCAGAATCTGTTTCTGGCATTAAGGATGAACTCTGAACTCTAAAGTAAAAACATAAACATAAGATGATTTTTTTGATGTGTTTTCCTAGTTCAAAAATATGTTCTTTGCAACATCACTCCGTTTAGGGATAGTTATAATTTCTATTATATTTTCAGAGGTATGCTGGTTTTGTTATAAAATATTTGTTAGTTTCCATAGTTTCACAAAAACTGCAATAAATTAATTTAATAACGCTAAATCAAGCACAAACATTATACAAAATACAAAAAAAAATAATACTTGGACTTATAGAATGAAGTATGATTAAGACTATCATTGATTAAGATTAAGGAAAACTATAGCACTAAATCAATTTCGCAAAAACAAAACAACTTATGACAAAAAGAAGCGACACCAAATACAAATGCGACATGACATACGTTTTCTTAATACTATTTATCCCTTCTCTACTATGGTATTTAAGTAACTGACAAGGAAGGCCTCCCAACGCCTACACGTCGGTTTGGATGATAGAAAATAAAAATCTTAAGTTGACCCGGGATATTTAGGCTAAGAATTGTTAAAACTGCCCGAGTAAAAAAAATTTATCTCGCGCAATATCTAATTATATCCAATTTGATATTGTTTAAGATCTGCTGTAATATCTACCCGAGTAAAAAAAATTGATCTCGCGCAATATCTAATTATATCCAATTTGATATTGTTTAAGATCTGCTGTAATATCTAGCTGATCCAATTAGATCTCAAAATTGGGTGTATCCAATCATATCGTATTAGATCCCATTGTATATATGGGGATAAACTAAGATCAAGTTATATCTCAAAATTGGGAGGTCCAGTGATATCTTTGGGGATAAACCTAGATCTATTTTGATCCGAAAATTGGCGGATCCAGCTATACATTTTCGGATATTTTTAGATCTAATTTGATCCGAAAAATGGCGGATCCAATTAGATACAGTTATATATTTGGGGATAAACTTAGATCTAATTTGATCTCAATTTTGGCAGATCAAATTAAATCCGGCAATATATTTGTGGATAAACGTATATCTAATTTGATCCGAAAAAGTGGCAGATCGAATTAGATCTAGCTATATATTTGGGGATAAACTTAGATCTAATTTGATCCGAAAAATGGCACATCCAATTAGATCCAGCAATATATTTGTGGATAAACTTAGATATAAATTGATCTGAAAAATGGCAGATCAAATTAGATCCAGCAATATATTTGGGGATAAACTTGGATCTAAATTTATCAGAAAAATGGCAGATCGAATTAGATCCAGCAATTTATTTCGGTATTAAAATGGCAGATCGAATTAGAAACAGCAATATATTTGGGGATTGACATCTAAAAGTATCCATAAAAATGACAGATAAAATTAGATGCCGCATTATATTTGGGTACTACGTAAGATCTCCATTTATTTGGGATTAAATAAGATTCCAGACATATATTGCCAACTGTTCAAAAAATAATAGACTGGCAGAGCACTGATTGTATAAAAATTACAATATTTTGTTAAAATAAGGTTTAAACTCCGAAGGGCTCGAGTTCAATATACATTTCTTTTACAAAATGAATTTCTTTTTATAAAATTAAAATTTTTTTTTCTATAAATTTTTTTTATAAAATTATATATTTATTTTTTTATTAAATTGAAATCTTTGAATAAAATAATTTTATTTACATCTTTTTGACGCTCTACACCATTTCCAATTGTATTAATTGTTTTAAGATTTATCAATTGTATTTCAGAAATAATCAATTGAATTTCAGTTTTATCAATTGTGTTTCAGAACTCATCAATTATTTTTCACATTTATGAATTGTATTTCAGAACTAGTCAATTGAAGTTCAGTTTTATCAATTGTGTTTCAGAAATTATTAATTGTATTTCCGAAATTCACAACTATATTTCAGAAATTATCAAACTGTATTTCAGACATTATCAATCGTATTTCCGAAATTATGAAATGTATTTGAGAAATTTTTCTCTATTAGCTATGAAATTCTGAAATAGATTTCATTATTTCTGGACACAACTAAATAAATAAATAATTAAATTTGCGTAATATTGTAGTTTCTGAAGTGCAAATAATATTTTGTGATATACAATTAAAATTTTCTAAAATACATTTAATAATTTCTGGAATACCTTTTTTCGATGCTTATAAGTTAGCTCGAAATGCTTTTATCATTCATTTAATTTGTAGCTATCACACATCTATAACAAGTCTCGTTAGATTAGAGTGTAGAGGTCTTGGCTGACAATCTGGTGGACTGGGTTAAATTTCATGTTTTTAAAAGCAAATATTAAAAAAAGTTTTCTCAATTTTTTCAAAAATGTTTTTTGAAATCTATTTTTTTGCCAAGATAGTTAATGCAACGTTCTGCCAACGCATAACCGACCATCGCCAACGGTTTGCCAGCATTGTGCCGATTATATTTTTCTGTCTGGGATGTTAAACTTAAACCTATTGTATATTAACATTAATTAACACTATATTTTTATTTTTAGGAAATACATTTTTATTTTATTATAAGTTAACATTAAATTAAATTTTAGATAATGGCACCAATTTGTAGTCGTAATTATTATATATTAAATCGTATATTCATAAACATTCTATACAGTTAGACGAGGTTTATGGAACTATTTAACTTTATAAAGTGTTTATATTTTATAACTTAAATGTACATATATATATGTTAAATGTACGTGAACAAATTGTTGATATGGACCCACAAATTGTATCTCAACTGATATTGGAATTATTGTACCATTACCATACATCAATATATATTAAATGATATACATATATTACAATATATGACACTGTATTATAAATATTGTTAATGAAGTAACATATCTGATAATATTTTTTATAGCGCCATACAGTTTTACGTTATTCAAATTAAACCATATATGGAATTGTATTCAAAATGTTGATGTGGTACCAAATTTGACCATATATTGTTTAAATTGTGCCATATATGACAATATATTGTTTAAATGATACCATATATGTCTATATATTAATATTGTTTAAATGACACCATATATCAATATATATGGGACTATATATGGTAGCATATATTATCATATCTGCATCTGTATTAAAAATGTCGTTCATCAGGTACCATATATGAGCATATATTGTTGAAATGGCACCATATATGACAATATATGGTTTAAATGGCACCATATATGGTAATATATTGCTTAAATAACACCATATATAAATATATATGGCACTATATATGGTAGCATATATTATCATATGTGGAACTGTATTAAAAATATTGTTCATGAGCTACCTTATTTGGGCATATATTGTTGAAATTGCACCATATATGATAATATATGGTTTGAATGGCACCATATATGATAATATATGGTTTGAATGGCACCATATATGATAATATATAGCTTAAATAACACCATATATAAATATATATCGCACTATATATAGTACCATATATTATCATATCTGGAACTGAATTAAAGATTTGGTTTATGAGGTACCATATATGACCATATATTGTTTAAATGGCACCATATATGATAATATCTAGTTTAACTGTCACCATATATAATTATATATTGTTTAAATGATACCATATATAATTATATATTGCTAAAATGCCACCATATATATTAAGATATAGTTCTATATATAACTATATATGCAATAAGATCAACCATGTCATGTAATATATAATTATATATGCCATATCTAATATTATGAAGGCCAATATCTAATTAGATGAAATTATATATGGCATAATATAAGGAAAAATTTTGTGAAAAAACGTCATATATAATTATATATGGATATATATAACGACATGTATAATTATATATTGAAATATATGCCATATATGATTATATAAAATTTTTTTTACTCGGGTGCATATATTTTCACTTACTTATTAAGAGGGCAAGGAATTTCTCGATAATCCAAAACTAGTATGGACTAAATGTTTATCATCCGAATCAACAAATTATTTCAATTCATTTCGATTACATCAATTTGTAGTTGCATATTTGCCAAAACTGCATATTTTTGTATACATTGACTCAAAATACATATTTGGTTCCTTTCTAATGCATATTTTTAGCTTCGCAGCAAAAAAAAAAGGAAGTAATGCTTTACAAACTACTTCTTTCACTACTTAACAAGTATCCGTTGGTGTATTTTTACAGCTTTTTTAAAAGTAATTCTGCACAACTTCAAAAAAACCACTTCTTTCATATCTGTTAGTATATTTTTTCAGCGTTTTTAGAATTACTTCTAAACAACTTCCAAAAAACCACTTAAGTATTGCTTCTAAAGCGTAATTGCTCTAAAAGTGATCGTAAAAAGTGATTTTGGTATCATTTTGCATTTCCAAACGGAGGTTCCCTAGTTCGATTCTCGGTGGGACCAAGATTTTTTTTTATTTTTTTTTAAATTTTTTTTTTATTTTATTAATTTTTGTTTTAATATTTATAATTAATTTGTTTAACCCTCTAATGCCCAAGGCCGCGGTCTTCAGATTTTAAATAGTTTTTGGCTAAATAACAGTATTTTATTAAACAGGTTGTATTATATCCATAGAAAACTTAACTGCCTACTTTTTTGGCCTTCAAATTTTTTTTTGTACGATTTTCAAGCGAGAAGCATGTAAAGTGAAAATTTAGAAAATTTTTAAAAATTAACTTATTAAAACAGAAAAAAATATTTGAAAAATTGCAAAAAATACATTTACGATCTGGCGTACATTACCGATAATAACAAAGCTAGTTTAGAGCCTCTAATTGTAAAATCAGTTAACATTTTTTCTCTAGGACTCACAGGATAACGCCAGGATACGTTTTACAAATATCTCTCTAACTCAAAAACTAGCAAACGGATTTTCTTGAAATTAAACGCAGATTATATGCTCAGAGATAGCAGTAAAAGCATAACTGATTTCGTCAAAATTTATTGATGTTTAGTGCCAAATTTCGTGATTTTCATAAAGCGAAAATCGCCATAACTTTTGAAATAACAACAATTGAACAACAATTTTCGGTACGTTATTTTATTTTATTGATATTGTTATTTACAGCAAAAACCGAAATTATTTGACTACTGGGTTTCAAGATACGTCTTCAATCTTTGTTGTGCTATATCGCCTAAATAAAGCGATAAATTAAAATTTTAATATTTGCTCCATTGTAGATTTTCAACGCCAAATATATGGTTTAAATATTATTGTAATCAGAAGAAAAAGCATTAGAGGGTTAAATTCAATATTTTTTAATTTTTAAAAATATGTATAACAAAGTGGTGTTTTTATGTCAGTCAACTTTCATAGCAAAGAATAGCTCAGTGGTAGAGCGATAGACTAGCAATCGTGAGGTCGCAAGTTCAATACCCGGTGGCGGCAATAAAAAAAAAAACTTTTGTAAAATAAAAAAATATAATTTTTTTCCTTAGAATTTTTTTTTTTAATTTTTAATTCCTTTTCACTCGTTCAAAACGTACTGGAAAAATGTTGAAGTGGGAGTACTCCTCTCCTATGACAACTCAATGTTAAAATCATTAGTGTTTATGTTAAATAAGAAGTACATCTAGATCATCGATTGTAGTGCTTTTTCTACTGCTTCAGCATCTCTTTTTTTGCTGGGTTTTTAATAATATTTGTGTGGATTTTTGGTAGAACTTTTTTTATTTGTTAATAAAATTTTGTTGACTTAAAAAACTGCGTTGAATTCGGTGTCTATTTGGAAAATATCTAACTAGCATATTTAATGTTCTAAAATACGCTATATTTGCAAAAATAAATTTGTTTTGGGGCATATTTTAATATATTTTTAATGCAAAGTTTTCTTTTTTACCAGCATTTTGTAGAGGAATATTTTCGTTTTTTAAGTGCATGAAATTCTTTGCCCTACTTATTAAATTCTACAGAAAATATATTTTTTTCTTTTTCCGAAGTTCGTAATTTTTCTGAGTTTGAACAAAGTTTTGCCGACGCCTTTTTTTTTCTGCCGATTTTATCAACATCTAGGAAAACCTGTGCAAAAATGAATTCAATTGAAATGATAACCTTCTGGCATCCTTAAATTTTGGATTCTCTGTCATATATTAAATGTAACCATTGGGAGGTTTTCCTTGTGAGCAGGAAGCGGAAGATAGAGGAGTAAAGTAAAACTTTTTGTTTATCTAAATAGTGAATAGAAAACGGTAACATACTTCTCTTGTTATTGCTACTTACGTATATATTACTATTGTAACAAACTAATAGACAAAACAAATTTTCGGTGCAAAAAACAACAGAAAACAAATAAAACTTCTTCATTAATACTGATCGATGAGCATAAATCCTTTTTGTGAGATGTTTTGGGAGATACACTAAGAAAATATAGAAGTTTAAGGAACATGAACTGAGAACTAGAAGATATAATAAATCTTGAACCCTGAAACAAGTACTAAGCAAATTTTATATTACAAAGAATTTCGTATGTGCACTTAACCAAAAAAGTCTGTAATGGATGCTGAAAATTTTGTTGTTATTACGGGAAATTTAACTGTTTTTGAGTCCAGCGGTATTTTTTGCTAATTTTAGCAACACATGTCTGCTGATCTGTAGTACAATAAAATTAAAATTTATGTAAACTGCAATTCAAAATCGATTTGCTAAAATCAGTTAAAAAACTTACTAAATATCATAATTTTAGTACAATGAAATTAGTATAAATAATTAGTTGCAGCTACTAAATTTCAGTAAAGTGTTGCAAACTGTAATTTAAAATCAAATGCTGAAATTAGCAAAAAATTGTACTAAAAAAAAAAACAAAAACTGTAAAATCTTTTTTTTTTTCTTTCGATTGTAACAAGCGTATAATTACTTCATCGTACTTGAAATTTGGGGCCAAAGTTGCAACCGGTTCTCCTTTTTATGCATTGGATATACAATAAAATTTTCTGAGTGTTATTTCCAAACTAAGAATATATCAATAGTAACAAATATAAACTAAACAAGAATTGTAAAAAAATCAAAAAAAAAAAGAATTTTTAAATTAGTATATTTTTCTGCTAAATTTAGCACTCGGTTTTGAAAAATTAGTAAAATGTTTTGCTAAAATCAGCAGCGAAAATTATTAAAAAAATCCCTAATTTGTAATAAGAGAATAGCAAAAATGATTACTAAAAAAAAATTTTTACTAAAAATCAGTATAAAACGAGTAAAAAGGTTAAAGTAGGGCATGCCGACTATACAATACCCTACACCAGTCTGGTGTATTGTTTGGATCCGAAATTTGAATGGGTTAAAATGGGGCTCGTGTCAAAATTTTCTATAATGTGAGTCAGCGCACCAAATTTCATTAAAATATCTTAATATTTGCGACCTGCAGTTTGTAACCAAGCCAATTTTAGGGGGGACCCTTATATGGGCACTAGTTCTAAACATGGACCGATGTTCACCAAAATCAATAGGCTTCGTCCTTGGGCCAACATAGGTCTATGTACCAAATTTCATCAAAATATCTTAATATTTGCGACCTGCAGCGTATAAACAGTATAATTTTGGTAGGACCCTTATATGGGCACTAGGTCTAAACATTGACCGATGTTCACCAAAATCAATAGGCTGCGTTACTGGGCCAATATAGGTCTGTGTACCAAATTTCATCAAAATATCTTAATATTTGCGACCTGCAGCGTATAAAGAGTATAATTTTGGTAGGACCCTTATATGGGCACTAGATCTAAACATGGACCGATGTTCACCAAAATCAATAGGCTGCGTTATTGGGCCTATGTAGGTCTGTGTACCAAATTTCATCAAAATATCTTAATATTTACGATCTGCAGCGTATAAACAGTATAATTTTGATAGGACCCTTATATGGGCACTAGGTCTAAACATTGACCGATGTTCACCAAAATCAATAGGCTGCGTTATTGGGCCAATATAGATCTGTGTACCAAATTTCATCAAAATATCTTAATATTTACGACCTGCAGCGTATAAACAGTATAATTTTGGTAGGACCCTTATATGGGCACTAGGTCTAAACATGGACCGATGTTCACCAAAATTAAACTTGTTCGTCGTTGGGCCAACATAGGTCTGCATACCAAATTTCATCAAAATACCTTAATATTTGTGACCTGTAGAGTGCGCACAAGATTGCATGGACAGACAGACAGACGGACGGACGGACAGACGGACATCGTTAAATCGAAATAAAAAAAAATTCAGAACCGATCGGAATACTATAAGGCGGGTCTACGACCAATATTTTTTGGTGTTACAAACATCAGCACAAACTTATAATACCCTGACCACATAGTGGTGTAGGGTATAAAAATCAGATTCACATGATATGTAATCCATTCGTAACTCAATTTTATCAAAAATGGCCATTGAGTCAAATCAATAATAAACTGATTGACTGTTTGCTCCTCCGAATCGAACATATTTTTATACCCTACACCACTATGTGGTCAGGGTATTATAAGTTTGTGCTGATGTTTGTAACACCAAAAAATATTGGTCGTAGACCCACCTTATAGTATACCGATCGGCTCAGAATTTTTTTTTATTTCGATTTAACGATGTTCGTCCGTCCGTCCGTCCGTCTGTCTGTCTGTCTGTCTGTCTGTCTGTCCATGCAATCTTGTGCGCACTCTACAGGTCGTAAATATTAAGATATTTTGATGAAATTTGGTACGCGGACCTATGTTGGCCCAAGGACGAACAAGTTTGATTTTGGTGAACATCGGTCCATGTTTAGACCTAGTGCCCATATAAGGGTCCTACCAAAATTATACTGTTTATACGCTGCAGGTCGTAAATATTAAGATATTTTGATGAAATTTGGTACACAGATCTATATTGGCCCAATAACGCAGCCTATTGATTTTGGTGAACATCGGTCAATGTTTAGACCTAGTGCCCATATAAGGGTCCCCCCAAAAATTGGCTTGGTTACAAACTGCAGGTCGCAAATATTAAGATATTTTAATGAAATTTGGTGCGCTGACTCACATTATAGAAAATTTTGACACAAGCCCCATTTTAAACCATTAGAATTTCGGATCCAAACAATACACCAGACTGGTGTAGGGTATTGTATAGTCGGCAAGCCCGACTTTAACCTTTTTGCTCTCTGGTACAGAGTTTAATGAATTGGTGCTGATGTCCATAACTATCAAAACTACTGGAAGGTGGAGGTGGAAGAATATTCTAACTAAATATATGAAAACTACTGGACCTACACTCAAAATAATACGTCTGTTGGCTGGACAGAAAAATTTGTTACTTTAACAAAATGTATTCCTGTTTTTTGGCTTAAAATAAAATTAGTTGATTTTAATACTTTTTGTTAAATTTAACAAATCTAAATTTAAGTAAAAAAAATTGTAAAACTACAGTTTTATACTGAGTCGTAGAATTTATCCAAATTTAGGGTCTCGCGATCCTCCCCGGGCCTAGTCCGTATCATGTGAGGGCATAAAGAGGCACTCCGATGGAGCAAACATTTTGTCCGTTTTGCTTGTCTCGCTTAGTTTTCGAGATATGGGCCATTTTATGAAGTGGAAAATTTTTATTAAACATTTCCGAGGGTCCAAGGCCCATTCAACAAGTGACATTCAAGAACATTCAGTAATCGGGCCTTAAACAACTTACAAATTGTTACTGCAGACGTTCTCTGAGAGTTCTTTTTAAAATCCAAATTTGAGGCCAATCGCAGTGCTTGCCGTAAATCTTTTTTTATGAATTTAGATTAATGATTTATTAAAACAGAGTATTTTGCCATATTGCTTATTTTTAGCAAACTTTTTTCGTTTAGTGTATTGGCTACTTTTTGTTATTTTTTTTTTGCGTACGCTTAAACAAAAACAAACAAAGAAGAGGGTTTATTATGATACAAAATGAATGAATCTAAAGAACTAAAACTTCTGTGTTAAAACAGAAAAAGAGGACAACTAAAACTATTTCCTTTTCCTGAAACATTCACCCAAAAAAACACTTTGATGAATGGAATGGGGTGGGTGCCATTTTCATTAAAGTTTTGTTTAGGTTTTTTTTTTTTTTATTTTTCACCATATATTCTTGTCAACATTTTTGGTTGATTTTTCACCAATTTTTTTTTGTGGATTTTATATTTGAGGGTGGCTTATTTGGTTTATATTACAAGTGATGTATTAATCGTTACATCAATTCTTAATTCCTTTTCTTTATTTGGCTGTTGTTATTTTTTCAATCAATTTATCATATTTTTTTTTTGTATTTCAGTGATGCATGGTCAAAAATGAAATATTTATGAAAAGGACAAAAAAATGCAACAAATGATATTCATGTTTAATTTTAATATTAAATATATAGAAAAGTTAAGAGGCGGGGTTTATATATGTAAATGTCATTTTTATATGATTTATTACTTGTGATACCTTATGACGTAATTTTTTAAGAGAGAAAGACTTACATAATCTATTTGAATAAATGATTTGTGTGATAGTGAAATTTTCCCACAGACTTTACCATAACATGGCAGAGATAATTCTGATATCTCTTAGATACCCAGTGTAGAAACGGTAATGACATATCATTATTTTTTGGACTACCAGTAATGACACCCACTTACCTTCTGTATTATTTTAAAACATATAATAATAAGTTACTGATAATGACTTATTATTATCATTATTTCAAATAGAAAATAATTTTCTAGATTTAAAATAATTTTTTAAACGCTGGTAAGGATATATGTAACCACATATTTTTTGATGTTTTGTAT
Organism: Leucophora obtusa; assembly: GCA_949987735.1. Lineage (NCBI taxonomy): Eukaryota > Metazoa > Arthropoda > Insecta > Diptera > Anthomyiidae > Leucophora > Leucophora obtusa. The sequence continues at coordinate 48,392,057 of OX465295.1, forward strand.
GTTGGCAAGTAAGCTGACTTGTGTGCAGCAGGTCAATTATGTTTTTATCTATTAAATATTATCAGATGGTAGAGCTATTGACTGGCAATCTGTAGACCCAGATCCGCACCAGCAAATTTTATTTAAAAAAAAATACTATAAAAAATATTTTTTTTTATATAATTTATTTTTTTGAAAATCTATTTTTAGACTCATTATTTTTGTCAGTACTGGTAAGCACATAGGTAACGATATATTTTTTGGTGTGTAACCATAACTTATTATTTTTCGCGACATCGCCATATAAAGGTAATAAGAAATGTAATAACAAAAGTAACTAGTTACAATTACCAAGTATGTAGTTACATAACCACATATCTGGTAATGATTTTCTACACTGGGTATAAACCTTAGATATTCAGAGTTGATTTTGGTTCAAAAACTAAACGAGACTTTCAGTTCTTATACCTATGAATATATTTAGTCAAATTTTATTCTTATTTTTTTTTTTTCGTTTAAAATATTCATCATTAATATTCTATAGTAAAAATATCCATTTCGAGGATATAGTTAATTTTTCAAAAAAAAAAAAAAAAAAATTAAAATACATATTTGAAATATATTTGACGTAAAACTAAACATGTGTGTCATCTGTCTCATTCAGTAAAAACATTTGTAGGTGACAATTATTAACGATAATTTGAACTCATCCATGTGCAACAGTAGTTTGCTGCTGTTGCAATATGCATCATATACATACTTACAATATGCATGTTTTACATATTTTTTTTTAAGTAAGTGTTACTTGTTTACACATTTTTATTTTTAGTACAAATAATTATTTTTGTAAGTTAATGTAATTAATCTTTTTATTACTTGTCAATAGAAAGCAATTAATTAAAAAACATATTTTAAAAATTCGTGACATGACGAGGTCATTTAAAATTTCAATAAAATATTTTTATATTTGATTCTGAGTCGATCGCTATACTAAAAGATAAATTTAGGTACAATATTTTTTGGTGTTGAAACAAAAATAAATTTAAGTGTAGCAAAAAACTTCTGTGATTGTACTTCACCGAAGTATTGCGAAAAACCTTTAATCAAATTTCTTTAAATATTTTTCATTATTCACAATACACTCAGATTAACTTGTTATAAAATTTTGAAACATTTGTTAATAATTGTTTTCGATACACTTGCTTCCAAAATTAGATTATTAGCAGAAGTTGAAAAAATAATGCTACCAACCATAACAGATTTATATTTGCAATCGTAACAATGATTTAACTAAATGGTATGAGTAGACCGTATTGGAAAGAAAATACAAACAAATGAATATTGTTAAAAGTGCAACATTAAATATCTGTAATTGCCTACCATTACAGTACATTAGCAAAATTGAATTGAATTGAATGAAAAACGGGGAAAAAAAGAAAAAAGTAATATTTGTAATATAAAAGAAAAACTTTATGATCCTTAATTCTGGTTGATATGTGGATGTTTAAGTAGACATAAAAACATGATACATATGTACATACATATATGAGCATATTAATATATTACAGCATATTTAACTACACTTTCCGCCCCTTGTTTTTATTTCTTCTGCAGAAAAAGCCACATGTTTACTCTTACTTTAGCTGATAGAGGCTGGAATGAAATGATGGTTGATAATATTTCACCACCTTTTTTTTCGTTTGTTGGGTGACACTTAATAATATTTGCTTACACTACACTAATGCATCATAAACATCAATTTCATTGGAGAGTATCTCTATTTTCGAATATGTAGTACAAATTTTATTTGGGTTCCACTTATAACTTAACTCTTTGAATTTTAAAGAGCATGTACTAAAATACTATTGCATTTGTTTTAAAAGTAAGTGCCGTAAATAGGAAAATTTCCGAAAACATTAAGTTGTGATATAGAAAAACTAAAAATTTTGAAGGTTAATCAGTATAAAAATCGCACCGGGTTTTTGGGATATATAATGTCTGAATGGTTAATTTTTTCTAAATTTGGAAAAAAATTTTTATAGATATTTTATAAAAGTGTAGCGTGAAAAGCCCGAGCCTTAAGGTTTATTTAATTCCAGATTATGTGGAGGTAGGCCTGGCAATTTAAGTGAATTCAAAAATATCCAAGGAAAAAAATTGCAAGTAGTGCTTTAGAAACTACTTCTTTCAATGCTTCACAAGTATCCATTAGTGTATTTTTACTACTTTTTTAAAAGTTATTCTGAACAACTTCAAAAAATCACTTCTTTCATTACTTTGTAACGACTTATTTTCGCTAGGGTTACTCAGCCTCTGTCCAGTGTTCGTTACAAGAAATAATGTACACAGCTTTATTCAATTTTAATCCACAATCGTTATTTTCCTTTATTTTCATTAACTCCTATAATTAATTTACAAAGTTTACGGTTCGGGTTCCTTCGTGTCCCCTCGTGTACTCGTATTATCTTCGTTCCGCTGCGGTAGGCTCGCCTCTTCTGCCCAGATAAGTGAAGTTGCGCTTTCTGCACATTTCGGTTTCACTCGGCTCGTCTTCGGATTTTGATATTGCCTGCCGGTCCTAAAACTTCAATATCACAATTTATTTTATATTCACTGATGCCAAAAACCCACAAAGTGATCGGAAAACACCAAGTGTGCTTTTGGCTTAGTATCCCTGTAACTTCGTCAGGTGATCGGTAAACACCATCCGAAGTTCACTGGTGCTCGGTAACCACCAATGGAGATATATAAGGTACTACTACCCACCACCAAATGTTTCTCGAAGTGATCGCTTACCACCATGGGAAATATTTCACTACTTTAATCTAATTCTAACTTCGTGTGGTGATCGCTAAACACCACCCGAAGTGTATCACTCGCACTCACTCTATTATTCCAACTTCTCAAGTTTCAAACTTCATCAGGTGATCGGTAAGCACCATCCGAAATTCTCCACCACTTTCGCTAACCTTGCCTGGTGATCGCTAAACACCAGCCAAAGTGTTCCCACTCACGCGTGACTCACACTTGTCTGTAACTTCGTCAGGTGATCGCTAAACACCATCCGAAGTTATCAAACCACGCTCACTTACTTTGCCTGGTGATCGGTAAACACCAGTCAAAGTGTTCCCACTCACGCGTGACTCACACTTGTCTATAACTCCGACAGGTAATCGCTAAACACCATCCGAAGTTATCAAACCACACTCACTAACTTTGCCTGGTGATCGGTAAACACCAGTCAAAGTGTCTCTACCTTTGAACAATTCACACTCACTTCTACACTTCGTCACACTTGTTTCTAAGCTTCGTCAGGTGATCGCTAAACACCATCCGAAGTATATCTATGACATTCACTAGCTTTTCCTGGTGATCGCTAAACACCAGTTAAAGCGTCTACTTTGCTCACTACGTTATTTTGGGTACTTACTCTGCGCTGGATCGCTGCCAAAAGAATGAGACCTTTCTATTTTCTATACTGCCCTTTTATACCAATCGACAAACAACCCAGCAAAACCTTCTATTACCAGGTAAAGGGAAATGTAATAAGAAACCAAAAATTGTAACTACTTACACTTTGGTCGCATAACACATTATTTTAACATGGGGGTGTCATTGGAGGTAAATGGTTGCCTAAGTCGTACCGGTATAGGATAAAATAAGTGATTACGAAGGAAGTACTGAAATAAGTTGTTACTTGTAATATTAAATTCACTAGTTAGCTAAAATAAGTACATACTTTTATAGAGTGAAGTAAGTCATTACACATTAGTACATATTTCATTGGTTACATATAGGGAATAAAATAAGACATTACCAGTAATGACTTTGTTTAAAGGTACACCGATCCGAGCAATGTAATTATATTCTAAATTTTTATTATTATGCAATACCAATAACTTATTATTTGTACCCTTATTAATAAGTTATTATAAAACACAACATCGGTAATATATTATTTTAAAGCCTCCAAATAAGTAGTGATATATCTCCATATCGGTAACTCATTATTTCATACCTCCCACATAAGTATTGATGTATAATAGTAACGTATTACTTTAGGTTTCTAAGTAAAACCAAGGGTAAAGGGGTACCCATTGCCAGACAATGCGTGAAAAAGGTCAAACCCATTACCAAGGTTTTGCTGGGAAGTAGATGCTACCAACAAAACAATTACCCATGTTATGTTGCTATTGTAATATAGCGGCACATACATTCATTAAATTCCTTAATTTTTGTAAACAACCTTAATAGTTGTTGCTAGGTGTTTACTGATTAACAGTAGCTATAGTCTGTGATACTAGTTTGTGGCCAAATTAGTCGTCACAACTTCCAAAGTATCCGTTATTACATTTTTGCAGCTTTTTTAGATTTACTTCTGAACCGCATCCTCTAGTTTGGAATACAAATATAGTCTTTTTAAATACATTTGGAATTTTCTCAAATACATTTGGAGAATTTTGAAATAAAAATGGAATTATTTAAAATGCATTTGGACACTTTTTAATTACAGAAATACACTTTATTTCCCAATTTTAGTGTTTCAATTCCACTCGTTCCCCGTTCCATACCATTTCATTTCCTATTCCATTGTATTTATTTCAACTCTGCTGGTTCGTCATTCCATTTAACTTGTATACCTTTTCATTTCCACTTGTTATTCCATTTGGTTTCCCAATTTTAGTGTTCCAATTCCACTCGTTACCCTATTAATTCCATTTCTTTCCCATTGTCTTGTGTTTCAATATCAATGGTTCCTCGTTTCATTCCATTCTACTCGCTCCGTTCCATTTCGTTTTTCAACTTTAGTGTTTCAATTCCACTCGCTCCCTATTCCACACTAGAGAATTGCAAAATCAACTTTTTGCTTCATTTAATCATACAATAAAATTCTTATTCACATTTAATCACTCAACAAAATTCAATGTTAAAGAAAATCAACATCATGCTGCTGAACGCGTAATTCCGATCAGTTTGAGTCGTTTAATAATAGTTTCCTGAGTGTTGCTTCTCTTTAAAAAAAAAAAAAAAAAAATTAGCACATACTCCAAGGAGCACATATTTAAAATTTCAGGTTTCAAGCCAGAGGCATTTGGGCAGTCCATGAAGCTTTTTATTCATTGTTTTTTCACAGTGTTGGATATCGAAATCTCGATGCAACTTTTCGGTAACTTAAATTAGAAAAATAAGTTGCTCCCTAATTGGTTTCATTTATTATACAGTAGCTAGTTCGCTATGATTTATATGACATTTTTTCGGTAACAAAGCCTTAGTATTTTATTCACTAATATGGGTTATTTAAAGTATTTGCAAAAAAAAAAAAAAAATAAAAATCACTTCCCTTCTCTCGTAACCACCCCTTTCTTTCTTGGTTTTGCAAATTTAAAGCATATCAATGTTTAATACTTTTAAAAGATTTTGTAACAAAAAAAGTTGTTTTTCATTGTTTAAAGTTTGTTTTGCACTTGTTTTCCTTTTATCTCAATACACTTCGAGGTGCAACTAATCATATCAGAGTGACATTTATATCTTTTTATCATATTTGTTACTCCTCAATATGTTATGGGGTTATGGAATGGTTATGGGTGTTTAGTTTGGTGGTTGGGTTAAATGGGATTATATTTAGGATTTTAGCAATATTGCCATTTAAATTAATTGTGTGTTACAAATTTTTGAAATGTATGAAATTTAAAGAAATTGAAAAACCGAATATTTTAAAAAGGAAATAAAACATTAAGATATCGTATATATATGTTCACATTTTAAACATAAACTTACTATCACAACGAAGGAACAAAGCAAATAACATCGATTCGTTAGTGCCAATTTCTGCATTGAACATTTAGTTAATAGAAGATCAGTAAACTGTTAGAGGCAGTAGCTGGTAAATTATATTCGTTTTTAATACTCGACACTACTTTGTATTTTCACATTGGCTAAACGCCGCCAATTATTTTTTTTTTGCTTATTTTGGCCAAAGCGCTATTTAATTGAATTTTTAATTTTGTGAAAAAATAGATTTAATTTAAATTTTTTACTTTTTGCATTTTAAAAAATACGAGGGGCTTACAAAAGTTCATTTAGTACATATACCGAAAAAAAGGAAAATAAATAAGAATTCAGCTTTATACCCTCATTGGTAATCACAATTTTTTCAATTTCAAATTTCCATGTTGATAAAATTTATTATCTTCTCATTGCTGCTGAACACTTTTCCCCCCAATTTTTTTTATTTTCGAAAACAACCAGGCACTGCTATAAGTCTCGGAATATATAATTGAAGACTTATCATGATCCCCAACAATTTTTCAAAACTTTTGCTTAGCAGTTTTCAGTATCCACATTATTTTTTCTTTTCATGCTTGTATAATTTGACTCCGGCAAAACAGGAGGGTTCAAGTTAAGTTCATTGGTGTATAATTGAAATCTTTTAAGTGATGCCACCAGTTTCGAATTAATTTAGAAGAATTGTTTATTTTGCCTAAAGAAAAAGTCTATTTTTGAGTATGTTTCTAAAGAAAAACGTTCTCAGAACCTGAGGCTTTTCTTTAAGAAAACATGTCCATAATCTGACTTTTTTTTTAAAGGGCTCAGAATCAAAAACACAAATTGCCTTGTGTCTGTCGATTTTCCTATTGGATATTTCCTGTCGAAAAGGCCATTATGTCTTAAAAGTTTTCCAATCAAAAGGTTTATAATCTAAAAGTATTCTATGAGAACATATACTCAGAATCTGGGGCTTTTTCAATAGGATTTTGCGAATTTTTGCTACAGAAAGACGCTTGAGTTCTGAATACATTCTTATAGAAAACTGCCAGAATATCCGAACTTTTGACACACAGATTCAGATGAATTTTCATATATAAAAACTGTCAGAATTTCTACCAAAGAAAATTTCCTTAGATTCCGACAACTTAATAAAAAAGCCTCAGCAGCTGACAACTTTTTTCTAGGAAAACTTTTCGAAAAAATCGCTATGAATCTGAGAACTATTTCATTTCGAAAAACCCTTTGAGATCTTTCTTCTAACGAAAAAACTTTTGCTTCAGAACATATACGAAAATCTCCAGAATTAGGACTCTTTTCTAAAAAAAACTTTTTCTAATGGAAAAATACTTGAATTCCGAAGACTTCTTTTCATAGAATATCCCTCAGTTTATATGGAATTTTTGTTATAGAATACGAGGGCAGTTCGAAATGTTCTTAGCCTAACAATGAAAAATAAAGCTAGATTTTTAAAATTATTTTATTTTTCAATATAATCTCCTGAAACTTCAATACACTTAGTCCAACGTTTTTATAGCAATTCTATACCTTGATTAAAATAATTTTCCTAAAGCCCCTCAAAATAATCGCTTACAGATGCCATTGTATCTTCATTCGAGGTAAAACGTTTGCCAGCAATGAAGTTTTTTAGATTTGGGAATAGGTAGAAGTCAGAGGAAGCTAAATCAGAGATGAATAATTTTCATGCGAATGCGTTTTTGGTCAACTGTTAACAAATACGGCACCCATCTTGCATAAAGCTTTTTCATCTGTAATTCTTGATGCAAAATAAAATGTACTCGATCATTTGAGATGCCTATGGCATGACATATGTCACGCACTTTCACTCGTCGATCGTCTAATACCATATCACGGACTTTAGCTATGATTTCTGGCGTTGTTACAGTTTTGGACGTCCACTTCGTGGTTCATCTTCAATGCTTGTACGACCACATTTAAATTCAGCAAACCAAATTTTTTACCATTGCATATTACGGAGCACGTTCATCTAACACATTCACTACATCATTATGAATTTCTTGTCCCGATAAACCTGTCTTATGTAAATATTTAATCATACCAGGAATTTCTAATTTTTCCATTATAAATAACTGAAGCGCCTTTTTTGAATACCTGTTACTATACGAATGAGTTGACAGATCAAAATGAAATTTAACATGTGTTTATATGACGGATGGAAGTTTCTATTATACAAAGCATTTTGCTGTTTATACCGCTATATCTATGTCAGACTAAGAACATTTCGTACTGCCCTCGTAAAGTTCGACGAATCTTAGACTTTCTATAGAAGAAAGGGCTAAAGTGAAGTCTATGGGGTTGCGTCAAAAAAATATATAAAAAATTTGACCCCCTCTGGAATTAAAAAAGAAAAAATCTGAAATTTATTTTGGGAGGGGCTCGGCCCGTGGGGGCAAAAAACGGGGGGGACATAGTAACATATAAGTGTAGGTACTCAAATTAAAGGAAATTGTCTCCCGATTCCAAAAATGTTATTTTTTTTTATCCATAAAACGTAGCCCTAACTAGAGCCATTTTAGTCCCTTAAGAGGGGGGCCCAAAATTATGAAATTTCTAAAATTGAAGAAAAAACTTATTTTAGTCCCTCAAAAGTGGGGGGACCATTTATGCCATTTAAAAAAAATGAAAAATTTTTTTGTAAAAAAAAATTTTACAACTAAATTTTTGCCTGCCGCGTTAATTTAAGTTTACGTGTACCTAAAAATGAAGGTCGAATATTTATGCTATTTTCCTACACTCAAAATAGTTTGTAGTTTAAATTAACTAAAAATGTAATAAATTAAAAATCACTTGAAAGCCGGTCTACTAACTTTTAATTTAAATCAAAAGAACTTTTCATTTATTTTTAAATGTTAATAAATTAACTTTTTTAAATGTTAATAAATTAACGAAATCCTTAAAAAATAATGATTTTTCATTTATTTCGTTATTTTAACTTTCAAAAAATTAACTACAAAATCCGTAAGCATAAATGATATTTAGTTTATTTCGTTTTAAATAGGTTTATTTAAAAAAAAATTTTTTAAATAAAAATATTAACTATATAAGAAAATTCGTATTTATATGTAATTTATTTTTTAAATAAATGACAAAAAAAATTGAAAAATATATCTCTTTTCATTTTAACTGTATAATCATTTAAAAATAAATGTACGGATAACTTTTTACATAAACTACAGTCAGTTACTGTAATAATATATTCAGTGTACTACACATTTTTAATGTAAATTGACGTATTTTGTGTGTAATTAACTTCCGCATCATGTGTTAATTTTTTTTAATGTACGCACTTAGTGCAAATTTACCATATTTATAGTAGGAGTTCAGTTGCCTACTATAAGTTGGGTAAATTTAAATAAAAATTAATTTTAGTACTTACAGAAAATTAACCCTTAAGTGCTGTTGGGGCCTATATGATCCTATGATGAAAATATACTAATACTTTTTCAGTGAGTATTATAGGCCCCAACAGCACTTAAGGACTAACCCTTTTGAAATTAAATTAAGAATATTAAGGGTGTTCACAAGGGGTGTGCTATTTGTTGTATCGTCCTAATAAAAAACAGAGTTGTTAGAACTTAAATTGGAAAAATACAACATTTGAGAATAGCCCGATATAACATTTCTACGTTTGTTTAGTGTCCTATATTTGAGTGTGCTAACAGATAGAACACCCAATTGAAAATCGTTGGTAAAGTCAAATAAAAATTTTAACAACTCTGTTTTTTACTAGAAAGATACAACAGATAACATACCCCTTGTGAAAAACATAATTATTTTTAGACATAGAAAAATAATATTAATTTGTTGCATCAATACCCGCTCAGCAATGTCTGTGAGATTAATATATTTAAAAAAAAAACCTAAAATTTGACCTTAAACAAGGGCTATTCATTGGATCTCCATTTTATCCTAATTTAGAGAATTAAATTATTTGATATTATGTTATAATATTCCGGTTAAAAACATATGGAATTAAGAAAAGAAGAAAAAACCCTACCTAAAAGCTAAATAAGTGGCAAAAAATCACAGTTTTCTCAAAATCCGTTGAAATAAAATCGCTGCGCTAGCCAAATGAAAAACAGAATTTATAAATTTTTTGCAGTATTTAATCCCTAATATGTTGTTAATAAGACCCTATAGTCCAATCGTTGAGTTTTTTAAATTTCTTTAAGAAAATTTTTAAAATTGGAGATTTTAAAACAGTGTTTAATAATTTTGATCTTTTTCGGAATTATTTTTCGCCGAATTACCAAAACACAAGGAAAAAAGTACTCCTTATCTGGGTTTCTTGGAACTAGTAGAATACAAAAATGTTTTTGTAGTACACTCACAATATTTTATCGTTAAAAAGAACCTAAAATACATATTAAATTAACTGATTTTTCATTATATTCAAACCATTTTTCTGTCTATTTTCAAAAATTATTTAAACAATCCATAAAAGGAATAAAAATAATTGAAAAGTCTATTAAAATAATCTTCAATTTTTAACTGACAAAACGTTAGAAAACAACGATTTATGGTTTGCTTTTTCATATTTGAAAGTTTTTTTTTTGTTTTGTTTGAATTTTCAAAACACTACATACACATGTTCATTAGACCGTGCCACCTTACAGGCACAAAAAAAAGTGAGCGGTACACCATCAAATATAAAATATTTTCGCAAGGCAATTCCAAAAAAACTTTTTTTGCCGAACGTTGGTGTCGCCTTTTAAAATTTTTCGTTATAGCTTCGGCATTTAAAGTCGGATTTTAAAGTGTGATATATCGATTTTTGTGCCTCGAGAAGGCCAGTGTTTTTTTATAAAGGAAGAATCAAATGAAAAAAAAAAAAATAAAAACATTGCTGCTGGGTTTATCGAAAAACTTCCTTAGGAAAAGTTTAATGCTTTTTTGCGAACTTTAATATTCTGACATTAGGGTAGTACATTAGGGAGGTAGCAACTGAGATCTGCTGGGTAAATACTAGAATGGGATACTTGAGGTCAATGGTCCTTAGAGCAAAACATTGGTCCCCTCGAGAGAAAAACATCTATGTATCATACTTTAAGATCCGACTGTAAATGCCAAAGATATAACGAAAATTGTAAAATAGCGACCACTACATTAAGCAAAAAAATAAAAAATAAATTTTTTGAAACCTCCTTGTAAAAATAATTTAGATTGGAGGGTGTATGGCGAACTTTTTTTTTTGAGTTACGGTCTAACGTTCATGTTTTTATTGGCTGTGCTTGTGGGTATAAGTAAAGAATTTCTTGTAATTTGAATTGAAATAATTTTTTATATTAACAAAAAAGTAAAAGGAAAATATTTGAATGTTTTGTTTTAAAAAAGAAAAAAAAAATGCCCTGCTGGCAGTCCGTCTCCGATATACACAAATTGCCTGCACTTGTACGTAAAAACCATAAGTCAGTGTGGCAACATTTGTGAAAAAGGTGACAAAGAGGAGATAAGAAGATAAACAAAAAAATCTAAAGTAGCATGTTTGTATGTCTGTTTGATCACTTCTGAGAGACAATCTGACAATAAAATATAAACAATAATACAATTTAATGGAAAATCACTGATGAAGCCTGTCCATAAAAAAAGGCAAAAACTAGGTCTATTCTGATTTGAAAATTAATAATGTGTCTATAACTTTGGAAAAAATTTTTAATCTTCTTCTTAACCTCAATGCTCCTTGCAGGAGTAAAAGGAACAAATATATTAACCTAAAACCTACTTAATTAAGAAAACAACGAAATTATTTAAATTATTTTTTCTAAAAATAGTAAACTAAAAATTGCACATTTTGACGTACTTTTCTTGTAGTTTGTTTTTTATTGACTTATACAAAAAAGTTAAATATATGTTCAATTGAAAACAATTTTTACCTATTACTTTTCAAATAAACCTTAATCGGTTATGGAAAATATATTGTGAGTGTAGATTATTGTAAAAAATTTTAAAATTTGGGCTCGCATTTCATCACTAAGTGGTCGGCGACGCATCAGTTTCCGATGTTTTTCAAACTTCAGGGCCGATGCGTCACATCTTACCGATATCCGATTATCCTAATTTTATTGAAGACGTAGTCTCACATCCAAATAAATATTTCAATAACTCACAATTCATTTTTTGGTCTACCCTAATATATATATATATTTGGTAAAGATTTTCTACACTGGGCTGTTATATTTGATAAGTAAAAATATAAATAACTTGCTGCACACAAGCACCCACTCAGAAAATTACAAACGGGAAATCGATGGCAAAGCACTTCAACAGGTGGTACAAGTACTGGCAAAAAGTGCTTTTCCATTCCCAAAATGATAACATCATTAGACAAAAGGACCGGCTGTTCAAAAAGCACTGGAGAAACAAAATTTTTGAACGTTGGAATAACGCTGGCAAAACCAATAAATCGGTGGTCCGGAAATATATTTTCCGAAATAAAATTTTAAAAAAGTTCATATGTATTTTTTTGGTCCTGCCGTGATTTGAACCCAGGCCGTCAGATTGGCAGGCGATTGCTCTACCCACTGAGCTAACGAGACATATAATATTTGATGGCTAAACACATAAATGAGTGATAATAGCTGGACAACTACTGGCTGTACCAAAATGCTAGTACTGGCAAACAAATTTTTGTAACTAGTATGCCAGTGTTGGGAGGGCAAAAAAAAAAGTTGCTCTTGAAGGAGCTTTGCCACAAACAAAAAAATTTATTTTATAAAACAAAAAAAAATTTTAATTAAAAAAAATCGAAAAAAATTTTTTTGTTTGCAACCAGATTTGAACTCGGAACCTTCTACTACAAATTTTTTTTAAAGAAATGTCAGCATTTTTATAAAATCATTGGTCTACCAGTGAATTGATTTTTGTACGCCTGGTAGCATTGGCTAGGTACCACTGGATAACCACTGGTTGCAAACCTTGGCATATTACTCTAAGCCAATTCTTTGCCAGTGGTTTTTTTTTATAAACCACCGAAATTTTTGTAAAACAAATACTGGTAAAACGCTTTTTGGAAACGCAGGCAAAGCATCCAAAATAGGTGTTCCACCAGTCATTTATTTTAACACCGTGGTTACCCAGTGGTATGCCAGAGCTTGATTTTTTGTACCACTGGCGATTTCTGACTGGGCAGGTATGATTTCGCACCAGCAAATATTGAGTCTAAAAATAAATTTTCAAAAATTAAACAAAAAAAAAATCGAGAATATTTGGTGATATTTGAAATAATGGCAAAAATATATCAGTATTGGTACACTAATAGAAAAAAGTCCGTAGAAAATTTAAGTAAAACTACTAAAAATTAGTTAAAAATAATGCTGCGGAAAAAAACTGCTGCATTAGCAGATTATTTTTGCTATATATTAGTAATATAGGAACAGCAAAAATAAAACTGCTAAATATAAAGAATTTTAGTTATATTTGAGCTAAATTTTTGTAAATGGAGAATAGCAAATTAACCTGCTAAAATCAGCAAAAAATTTTGCTAAATAATTAGTAGCATAAAAAATCACCAAAAATTTTTAAATTTTCGAAGTTTTTTTTTCGATTTGTTTTTAAATGCAAATAAAAATCGAGCCTTTTGAAAATAGCAGTTTCCATTTTTTTAACAAATATTTCTGCTGATTTTAACAGAATATACTGCTATTTGCATTCAACTAAATTTAGCTTAAAAATGGCAAAATTTTTTTAGATATAACAGTTTATTTTTGCTACTTTTAGTCTACAAATATTAAGCAAACTTTTCTGCAGATTTTACAGTACAATTTGCTATTTTTAATTAACTAAAAGTTAGCCTAAATATTAGTAAAATTCTGTAAATTTAACAGTTTTAATTTTGCTGTTCTCATTTTACAAGCATTTAGTAAAAAAATCTGCTAATTTTAGCAGTTTTTTCTGCAGCTTCATTTTTAACTTATTTTTAGTAACTTTTTCTGCTATTTTTACAGATTTATTTCTATGAGTGTAACGTATTATTATACCCTACACCACTATGTGGTCAGGGTATTATAAGTTTGTGCTGATGTTTGTAACACCAAAAACTATTGGTCCTAGACCCACCTTATAGTATACCGATCGGCTTAGATTTTTTTTTTATTTTGATTTAACGATGTCCGTCTGTCCGTCTGTCCGTCCGTCCGTCTGTCTGTCTGTCCATGCATTTTTGTGCGCACTCTACAGGTCGCAAATATTAAGATATTTTGATGAAACTTGGTACACCGACTTATGTCGGCCCAAGGACGACGTCTATTGGTTTTGGTGAACAGCGGTCCATGTTTAGACTTAGTGCCCATATAAGGGTCCTACCAAAATTATATTGTTTATACGCTGCAGGTCGCAAATATTAAGATATTTTGATGAAATTTGGTACACCGACCTATAGCAGCCCAAGGACGAAGCCTATTGATTTTGGTTAACAGCGGTCCATGTTCAGACCTAGTGCCCATATAAGGGTCCCCCCAAAATTATATTTTTTATACGCTGCAGGTCGCAAATATTACGATATTTTGATGAAATTTGGTACACAGACCTATGTTGGCCCAGGGACGAAGCCTATTGATTTTGGTGTACATCGGTCTATGTTTAGACCTAGTGCCCATATAAGCGTCTCCCCAAAATTATATTTTTTATACGCTGCAGGTCGCAAATATTAAGATATTTTGATGAAATTTGGTACACAGACCTATTTTGGCCCAAGGACGAAGCCTATTTTGGTGAACATCGGTCCATGTTTAGACCTGGTGCCCATATAAGGGTCCCCCCAAAATTGGGTTGGTTACAAACTGCAGATCGCAAATATTAAGATATTTTAATGAAATTTGGTGAGCTGACTCACATTATAGAAAATTTTGACGCAAGCCCCATTTTAACCCATCGAATTTCGGATACAAACATTAGTTGGCTTTTACCCAGACTGGTGTAGGGTATTGTATAGTCGGCATGCCCGACTTTAAACTTTTTACTCGTTTTTATTATGAAATAATTGAAAAAGTAACAGGTTATTAGCAAATTAATATGCAATGCAACACCAAAAAATTTTCTATTGCTTCATTTTTATTTTTTTTACAAAAAGGTGTAAATATTCTGAATTTTTGTAGCCAGAAAAAATAATATGATTTCCAGTTATGCAAGTTTGAATATTTCAGAAACATTTTTTTTATTTTCTAGTTTGGTTTTGGTTGTTGTAAATTACTACCGCTTATTACTATTTAAAAAATTTTAAATATCTTTCATTTTTTCAATTAATCACTTTGTGTAAAATTTAAAATATTTTGTTTTTTTCTCAATATTACATATTTTCCTTAACAAATTTTCCTTCAAATGAGCTTTTTTTTATACCAAATTTGTCTAAAACAAAACTTAAAACTTACAAATTGTAAGCAATTTATTTAATAAAAAAAGGCAGTGACTTTTCTTTTAAATACAAAAAAAAAAAGTTATATCTCATATTACTATTGGTTGAATCTTATGTCCACCTTTTTACGTTTTTCCACTTTAGAATTTTTTTTTTTTATGGAAGGGGGGGTTTGTCCTCTTTTTTTTATAGAAAATATAATTTTCCACCTAATTGCTTTACTGTGATTAGTAATATTAAACATTTTTGTTGCCTTCGTTTTGTTGTTTTCTGCATGATTTCTGATTTTTCTTCAGTATTTATTTTATTTTCTCTTTTCATTTTTAAGTGTAAACATTAATTTTTTAACAAGAAATATTTTCTTACATTTTTTTTCAGATGACGAACGAAGAAAATAGACAGCTACTTTGCAATCAAGTGGTAAGTTTAGTTATGGAAATATTTTGGATTTTTCATGATTTTAATTATTGTTAAAGATGGTATGGCATCGATAACAATTTGTTAATATTAATTTGCTCATATATTAATAATTCAATCGCCTTTAAAATTATAGCAAACTTTTTGTCTTTTTGGATAAATTTTAATAAATTTTCATATCGACAAATCCATAATTTGGTATTTTATTTTATTCATATAATAATTATAAATTTTTGGAATTTTTTGTCATGATTTAAGTTGGCTAGTTTTGATCATAAACTGATATAAGTGTCAAGATCTGTAGTCATACATATTTAACCGAAAGCCTATGACATTTGTCTTTCTATCACTTAAGAACTACAGTTCTTAAGCACAGTTTTCGAAATTTATGGTACCTATGAAATTGATGTTATCGATGGTCGTCTTGCCACATCTTAACAGACAGATACTTACAACTTGAGTTAAGGATGCCAAATAATGTATGATGCACCTATCTAAAACAGCAACAAAAAAAAACAGTTTACGGGCTTCAAACATTAATTTCGATATTGGCGAAGGTACATACATATATTTTTTCTTATTTAATTTTTGCGATTTGAAAATCAATACCGCTTTCAAAGTCGTCTAATACTATCACATTTTTTTTTCTCATCTTCACTTTATATGAAAAGTTTTTTAAAAACTTATATACATTTATTTTTCTACTATATTTTTCTTGATTTTTCGCTACGTTTTTCATGAGAATTTCCATTTTTTTCACTCGCATTATTAGAACCCAAAACTAAATGAAAAATAAAAAAATAATGTTAACTTGCAATTACAAGGATTGATTACTTTTAAAAATACTTTTGAAAGTAACAGAATATAGAGAAAGATGATGAGAAATATAAAGAAATAAATGAAAGAATTTACAAATTTAACTGAAGGTACGCCATTTTTCAAATTTAAAGCAAGGATTTTACAAAAAGTTTCAGTTCAGGGTGAAAGAACTCTTCGAAGAAACTAATTTTTAGTTTAACACTTGAATAAATATTTTTTTTTTTATATAAGAAAGTGATGAATATCTATGTTTTCATAAAAAAAATAACCTTAACCACCACCAAAAATCTATATTAATTATTCAAAAATCCAAAAAAAAAAAAACAAAAAGTGACAAAAGGACATTCGGCTCATTTCACTTTTTTGTTACGTCTTAGATATAAGTTGTTAAAGTAGGCGTCTAATGTACGGAAATGTTGATATTTTCGTTCAATTTTTATTTCATCCTTAAATTATTTGGTGGCAAAAAGTGTCATATAAGCGTGTGTCAAAAATTAATATTAATTTGTTGTGTCAATGACAATGTTTTTCTCACTATATAGCTGTTGCTTCGCAGACGTGCACATATACATCCTTTAAACGTTAAACATTTTTGAGTATTAACCCTCTAATGTACAACTTAGTGTATTTTGATACTACGGGCACAGAAAAAAAATGTAACTTCAGTTACACAATATTTAACTGCCGACTGAAAGAGGTGTTATGTAATCATATCTCATGATTAGGGCTAAGAAATTCATGTATTTCAAATTTTGTTTATATAGTTCATAAAATATGTATAAAAATCCAAAAATATGCATTCAAAATTTGAAAACTATGAACTCCAATGAATTTTTTTTTAAATTTACCCAAATTATAGTATGAAATTGAACACCTAGTTGGTAAATGAAAAATTACACACTTGATCCGTAAATTAATTACACACAAAATTTGTAAAATTTACATTGAAAATGTGTAAAAAAAAATTTTCAAAGACGATGTGTAATTTTACCATTTTTGTTGGTAAAATTACCAAATAAAATACGAAATTCTTCCCAAAAAGAATAAAATCCCCCCCACCCCTCAGCAAAATCGAAAAAAGGAGAAAAAAAGGAAAAAGAGGGAAAAAGGAGAGAAAAAGAAGAGGAAAATAGGAAAAAGAGGGTAAAAGGAGAGAAAAAAGAGGAGACAATAGGATAAAGTGAAAGAAATACAAATTTGTTATACACAATTAGATGAAATATAAAATTTTTTCTTTATTTTGATTTAACCAGTCGTCACACATAGAGAATGTATTCGTTGTGTCAACCGAATTTGTTGCCAACCGAATTCTGGTAGTTACACGTACTATCACATTATTCGATTGGTGCTATAGACATTTTCAGTTACCACAACTATATTTTCGAATATGAAAAAGTTGCCCCAACCGAATTTATTTGCCATTCAGTTGATCCTACCGCATTCAGTTAACAATAATTTTTACAAATAAATTAAAGAAAACACTGTTTCCCATATTTTCAAAATTATTTTATTATAATAAAATAAATTTAATATTTTGAATATAATGAAATAAATATATACACATATTTATGGCAGCTTTTCCTGTAGAAAAACAATCAGATTATTGGACATCCTTCTACAGTCAAGCCTCCATATTATAGGGACTTTTTATAAAAATCCTCACGTTCTGAAAACTTTTCTCTCTAAAAACACCCAGAACTTTATCCAATAGCAAAACATTTTCAGTGGGAACTTCTGGACGCTACAGTGTCGAATAAATTGTACAGGAAAATAACTCACAATCTGCTGACCTTTGTCTAATAATCTGAAGACATTTCCTTTGCAAACATTACTCTTGAATTTAAAGTTCGTTTTCATCAGATTTCAGATCATTTTTTCAAAAGCCATGAAAAAGTCTAACTATGCTTGTTAGAGGTAAAATGGAATTTTTCTTGATGAATAAATTGGGCAACGAAGAGACAAGGATACATACGTGGATATTTTAAATAACATATATTTTACCATAAGGTGTTGACCATTATTTTTGTGGACAATTGTTTTAGTTCATCAAATTAATTTATTTTTTCTCATTTATCTTTTTACATATCCGATTTTTTTAATTATGTTTTTGAAAATAATTTTTTTTGAAAATATTGACATTTTGTCGATACAACCGATTTGTACAAAAAACTTGGTATTACAATCGATATTAAGAAGATATTTGAAGTAAGCATAACCAAAACTTGGTACTAAATTCCAAATAAAACAAATTAAGCCATATAATTTCTGAATTCGATTGTAATTACTAGGGCAAGGAATTTCATGCAAATGCATATTTTTTGTCGATAGTCCAAAACTAATATTGACTAAATATTTATCCGAATCATCAAATTTAGAACAAAATGCCATCGATTTGTAGTTGCATATTTTTGCATATTTTGTCATAAATGCATGTTTTGCATATTTTGACTTTAAATGCATATTTGGTGTCTTTTTATTGCAAATTTTGTGCTTTTTAATGCATATTTGTGCATATTTTTAATTTTTAGGAGCATTTTTTATTTTGTAAAAAAATATTAAAAATTTATACGTTTTCATATTTTGATTCAATCAAAATAAACATTCTTAAAACCTTATTGACCTATGGGAAATCTTTGAGTTCTATATCTGTTTGCAAAATAACTAACTTAAATATATTTTTAAGTTTTAGAGTGCATTATTTTTGCAAAAATAATAGTTTTTAGTGCATATTTCTTATATTTTTAATGCATATTTTTCTTTTTTAACCGCATATTTTAGGCGCATATTTTCCATTTTTAAGTGCATGAAATTCCTTGCCCTAGTAATTACTATCTTATAATTTTACCAACCAACTAATTCAGTTTATTATATAAAAAGAAATCAATTAGTTGTAGCTGCAAAAATTGTGTTAATAATACTGTAAATGACTGTAAATTTTTGGTTATTGGAAATAAAATTATTCTTTTTTCTAAAATTTATAGTTGTGATGATAGTTTTATAGCTGAATTGTTTTCTGTGTGCATTTAAAAATTTTAATAGATATTTCAATTTAGATTTGCAAATTAGATTTTCAAAATTTTATGTAGAACAATTCCGTTTGAAATTTTTCTAATTTCAAATCACAGAAAGAAATTTTATTTTAAAATTTCGCATTTTCTAATACAAAATTCCAATTTTAATTGAAAATTAAAAAAAAAAAAAATAAACACCCTTACTATTTAAATTTTTGTTAAAGTCGACTTTAGTTAAAATTTTGGGTGGCAGTGTGCTTTGACCTACACTGATAGAATTTTGTGCATAGTATTAATGAATTTGTTCATTAATCCAATGATTTTTTTCATTGAAAAGTCCCCAAAGAACGCGTTCATTAGATCAATGAAACGTATTCATTAAATGAAAACTAATTGAAAAAAATATATTTTTTTTGCGTTACTTTTTTTATTTATTTTTATTTTATTAATTTTTATTTGTACATATATTTCTTTTTCGTTTTTGACATCTCCCTGAAGTCGACTTGAACCCGCCCTACGGGGAATGAGGGGTCAATTGCCTTCCAAGGACCTTTCCCGTGACCGGTCAACCGAAGGCATATTATTAAATTAGTACAAATATGAACCAAAGAGAATGAATTAATTTTCTAAATATTTTCTGATTCGTTACTTTCACTGTTGCCTTTAAAAAACTTGACCGATACCGAAATAAAAAGCAAAATTCGCGGCATATTTTTTAGAATACTTTTTTATTTATTTTACTCTTTTATTTATTTTGATCTTTATTTTTTTACGATTTACTTATTTTTGCTCTTATTTTAGATTTTTATAATTTTTTTTAAAAAATTTTAAGTTTTGTATTTTCAACGATTTTTAATTTAAAGCTGTTTTAGTTTTAACAATTGGTATTTCATTTAATATTCTTTTTAACTTAAGGACAATTTTAAAATTTTTATTTATATTATCAGAGTTTTTGAGGTAATTTTCTAATTTTTAATTGGTTTTTTAATTTAATTATGGCCAACGCAAAAAACGAGTCAACTGCTATTAAAGGACCTATCCCGTGACCGGTCTATCGGGGGCATACTGAAGGCACTTCCACTATATTTTTGTGTGTGTTAGTGTTGTTTTCTTTTCTATTTTTTTATTTTCCATTTTTTTTTTATTTGCTTGTTGTGTTTGTTTTTTCTTTTTCTTTTTTATTTGAACAGAAACGAAAAATATATAACTTTACGATCAGCCAGCCATCACGCATAATCAACATTAGCTCAGACGGTAGAGCGTTTGCCTTACAAGCAGGACGCCAAGTAGATTATTTTTAATTCTTAATTTTTTTTATTAGCTTATTGAAAAGCTATTTTTAGACACACCACCTTACTGTCACAATGTGTCTAAACTGTGGCAATTGGTCATTTCCAATGACAACGCCATGTTAAAGTGATATGTCTCTTTCAAACAAAAAGACCGATCAACGACTGGTCTCCGCCCCCTTGGGACCTATCCTGCGTGTCATCTGGGACCGGTCCCTTTCCCCGTAGGGTGCAATCACCAGAATGTAAACATTATCGCGTTACCGATTGATCTAAATAGCCAAAACAAAATGATGTCATTATTTGGGCTTTTATATTTAAATAATTTCAGTTTGCAACCCTAGCGTTCATTACTGGAACATATATCTATTTTAGTATTTAGCAAATTCAAAACCCTTACAAATTATAGCATATCTTACGAGTTAGTTGAAAATATATAATAAAAAATTCATTAAATTAATGAATTTTTCATTAACTCAATGAAATTTTTTCATTAAATCAGTGAATTCAGATTAATGAAATCGATTCATTAATAGTATGAACGAAAATTCTATCAGTGTAGTTTATTTTGGAGCATTCTGATTGGTTAATTTATTTTCAGCCAATTAAAATGTTTCAAAATGTAAATATTCCTTTAAGATTTCCATGCACAAAATGAACCGTATGTTTAAATATAAAGTCGACTTTAAAAGTAAAAAACTTTTTGACAGTAAAGCAACCTAAGTTGTTCGGATTTCACGTGAAAAAACTTCTTATACCTCATATTAAAAAAAGATAGTTTTCCACGACAGTGGATTTCACGTGAAAACTGAGTAAAGATTGTTTTCAAACTTAATGTACAAGACTATTATTTTTCTTGGGGAAAAATCACATTTTCTATATATTGTGATTGTGTCTTTGATATAAAATTGAAAAATTGTTTATTTTTCTAATTTAAATTAAAATTTGAGGCCTCTAAAGTTCGAGTAAAATTTTTCCACGTGAAAAACAACTAACGATGTTTTAGGGAAAAAGACTAAATTTTATTTTGAATTTTTTTCATTAAAATTGCAGAACTGAACTTCTAATGGAATTTCTAAATTTGAAGTGGTAAATGCTACTATATTTTAGAATTTTCTCATTTCGAAATAAAAAATCGAAATTTCTCTTAAAATTTTCTCAATATTGTAAGAAAAAAAATTAATTACCATTATTTTTGTTCAGTATTAAGATAAAATTTGACAAACTCCAAATAGAATTCACAATTAATTTCACTTGAAATTCTCCAAATTTCATTCGGAAAGATATGGTGGAGTTCTTTTTTAGGTTTTTCCAAATGATCGTATTGAACTTACTCCAGTCTGTCTTTTGGAAATCCTGAGCATACATGTTAATATCGTAGAGTATACAGTTATATTCCTGAAATAATTTCTTTTGAAATACTCCTCAATTTCTGATTGAATGCGAGTAATTGACTAGCGTTATATCCTGTACTTCCTCCCAACCTGCAAAGTGTTTTAACTTTAAAAGACGGAATGTTGATGTAGCGTCAAAGCAAAATTGGCCAGTAATTCCTCTTGCTAATAACGACATCTGGCTCCCACGGCTATATCAAAACTGATATGAACATTTAATTATACAACATTTTCCAAATGCTGATCACGAGGAGGTCTGCGAAACATTCCAAAAAAATACTTAAAAAAATAATTTTTTTAATATTAGAAGTTTTTAGTTAAAATTTCTAACTGGAATATAAAAAATCAGCTCCTAATAAATAAATTAAGTATAAACAAAAATAATGAAAATAATTTAAAAAACTTTTCAGGAAATATAAACTTTTTGTAGTTAAAAAATAATCACTGATTTAAATCCTTGTAATCATCGCCATCAAATTTTGAGGACCTTTCAGACTCCGGCGACGTTTTTCAAAGTTTAATTTAATGAATCCGCGATTTAAATCGCCATATATCAAAAAATGGATTCTTTAAAATTTCTGAAAAAATATACCTATATTGTTCCTCAATACTTTATTTTTGTCTTTGCGAAATCTTCTACTGCCAATCTTATTGGCTCCTTTTTCATACAAATGCTGAAAAATCGAACTTTTTTTAAATAAATACTATACTATAACTCAGGAACCAAAAGAAGTACAAAACTGATATTTGACAGTGTCGTTGATGAAAAACTAAGAACTAAAAAAATAAAATGACTATATGACCTTTGATAAGGATAAATGGTTAAAGTTCAATTCAAAATAGTACCAATTCACGTGGCGCAATCACGGCTTCTTTAAAAAGATAGTTGTAGAAAAATTCTCAAGAATTTAAAATTTTTTTTGAAAAATCAGGAATTATCAAATTAAAGAATGAGTTGGGTACCAACTTTACGAGTAAGTATAATTTCGGAAGCTTTAAAGTGATATATCAACCATTCACATAGCTAAAATAATACAAAACTTAGACCCAAATATGTAGGGAAAGTTTGTAGCAAATTTGAAAATTTTCCACAAATTGAATACCAAATTAACAAAGTATTCCAAGTTATAGCAAGTTTGATACAATTCAAATAGAGTGCGGAATTTTCAATTGTTGATTTTATATGTTTTCAGCCGATAGTTTCTAAGTTATTTACTATAAACTTTTTTAGGCATTGTTAACCCATATTTTTTGGAGATCAAATACGTATCAAATATTAAAGTTTTTGATAAAAAATATAACATAGAATATTCCGTTGGATTTTATATTGTCTTTTATAGCTAAAGCGTTGCTCATAAAACCGTTAAACTTGCGCTGCGGAGACCAAAAACGTCCAACAAGTGGTGTATGGCCAAACCAAAAGTGGTTAAAAAATATTTTTTGTGAAAATTTAAAATTAAATTGTGACCCGATATTTTTGTCTTTTAAATAAATTTTTTCCAACTACACTCTGGGTTGTCGTAATGGATCCATTTGTAATCGCCAGTAATGATTCCATGTAAAAATTAATTCCTTTTATGCCGTTAATGCATTTCGGAAATGTAAAATCATCTTCCAACTTTTCTTGGCTTCAACTCGTGTGGTATCCAATTTCCTTGCTTCAGGATTAATCCTGCTGTTTGCAAAGGTTTTGTAATCGCTGGTTGAGTGACTCCCAATGACTGTAGGAGCATTGAATTTAAATTACAATTCATTTGTTTTGAATGCTAATAAAATAAACCGCAAATTAGATAAAACAACTAACAAAAATGGCATACATTTATTTTTTTAATAATAACAGTATGACCGTTTAAAATGAATGTTACTGTGAATTTATGTAGTTTGATTTTTTAATGACTTACAAATGTAGTTAAAATTTTAATTTCTCTACAAATATATAACAAAACTGTATTTCAGTTCAACTAATAAATCTTCACAGAAGTTTCCTAAGTATATAGTATAATAATTACAACATTCTTTTTTTGTTATGCAGGAAAGTTAGCTTGGAAATCCACATAGGTATATAGATTGCATAATTATAATGTCAATTATATAAATGTGAAATTTCTGATGAAAAAGTTCCGAGAGAATTATGTATAATGTCATATATGTATTTTCATATAAATCATATCTTATTTGATTCGAAAGTGGTGTACATTATTTTATCTCATGGTGCCTTAACAAAAGGGGCAGGTGGGTTTTGGTTATCTCTTTTCCATCACATATTCAAACTTCTTTAAAATCCTAAAGTTTAGCTTGAAATACTTTTTGTCCATTATAGTGTTAATAATAATTTTCTCACCATATAAATCCCTGTAAAACTGTACTCAAAGATGGTACTGCATCAGTGTATATTTAATTTTATCATCATCATAAAATAGTAGCAATTTGAGTTTAGTAAAGAATATACAATTGCATGGTGGGAATAAAGGTCCTTTTAAATTGTTATTATAACAAAAATATTATACTTATGTCTACGTCCAAAAACAACACTTGAAATCCATTTAAAATTTGATTTGTTTATTTCGTTCTACTCCAAACTTCATACAATAGACAAAAGCGGACTGACTGATAAAGGGTGAAAATTAAACGTATCATCAACAAATATTGTATTTATGCTCTGATCATTGCATATTTAAAGGTTTGGTGTTGGTCACGTGTCAGTTGTAATAGAATTTTTTGCATTATTATTATTATTTTCTGCTCTTGCCACTTGAGATTTTTCTTCACGAGATAGGAAAAAAAAAACAGAATCTCATTCATAACGCAAAGGTGTCTCTTATGGGGGTTAGTTATTGTTATAACTAACCCCCATATACCACTTTTTTCGGTAGTTTGTTTACATTTTTAAGGTTTGTTAATGATTTCATTAATATCCCTTATAGTAAAAGTGTACATCAACACATGGAAGAATTACACATTTGGTCCTGGGAGTTGTAGTTGATTCTCCGCGTGTGCATTTGACGTTGTTTCTGAAAAAGATCTCTAGAGATTTTGGTTAAATTTATTGTGTGAAGAGGTGTGTGGGCGACAGTTTGTTTTCACTTCTTGGTTAAAATGTATTTTCTAAATAAATATTATTTTTGCTGTTAATGATTTTTTTTCACCATATTCCAATTTTATTAGTATTTTCATTACAATATTTTAAGTGTGAGAATTATACTTTTAAAACACTCTTAAAAATTCAATTATTTTAAAATTTATTTTGAAATCCCTGTAAGTTTGGCCATAATGTGTCATAAATAAAGCGAACATTTTTCGTTGCACTTGTATTTCTAGAACTTGTAGTATGCTGACATGAAAGATTTTCTGTTGCAAAGAAGTCATTTAGCAACAAGTTATTTTCTCTTAAGTTTTTTGATTCACCTTTCTACATTGACATTACCCCCAAATATGGGGACTTATTTCATTTTCATGGGAGTTATTTCATTTTTTTTGGGGCTTATTTTATTGGAAGTTATTTCATTGGAACTAATTTCATTTGGGAGTTATTTCACGGTACCTTTAACATAATAACAAAATTTTTGTATATTTAACAGTTTCTGTTTGCTTTTTTAATTCTACTAATATTTAGCAAAATTTTCTGCAGATTTTATTGTGCAATTTGCAATTTTTAATTAACTAAAAGTTAACTCAAATATAACTAAAATTCTGCAAATTTAACAGTTTTATTTTTGCTGTTTTTATTTTACTAGTATTCCTCCAAGGAAATTTTTAACTAATTTTTGTTAGCTTTTTCTGCTATTTTTACATATTTCTTTCTATGAGTGCACTGGAAATATAAAAGGCTTTTGCAATCTTGTTGATTTAAGTTAAGTTAATGTTAAGTTAATGTGAACTTTAATCATACTATGACTCTGTTTTTTGTTTAAAACTAAAACACACTATAAGACATAAAACTATAGACATAAAATAAGTACTTAAATTACATTTGACATTTACGATTGAAATAAAAATAAAAAAAAATATACAATATTTTTTTACGATAATTTTCATTTGTATTATGGGTTCATAACAAGACATTTTATTTAAACCATGTACACAACATTTAACAGAAAACAAACACCAATTTAAAGAAACACTCTGCTCACACATATGATCCAAAACAAACAACCCTACCGCTCCATTTCGAAATAACCCATCGTTAAACAATGACCGTAGAATATAAACCAACCATACAATATTTGAGTACGCATTTCATTGTGATTGATTTTGAATTAGAAACTGAAAACCTAGAAGCAAAAACTTAAATTGGAAAATCATAGAAAAACTCAAGTGTAATCGTAAAAAATACTTTTAACACTTTTACGAGCACTTGGCGGCTACAGAAGAAAAAAAATCAGCTAGAAATATTCCATGTGATATTATCCATAGTTTAATGGTGGCATAGTTTAGGATGGTGGTTATAAGGGAATGGGGGAGCTTTAGTTTACAAGTATGTGCATTTTTAATTAATTGACTTTTTAGTTTTATGGTTTCATTAATTATCGCCAGATAAGATGGAAAACAACATGAACGAAAACAAAGTAAATCAACTTTGGCAACACACTTTTACAAGGATAAGTAATAAATTGGGAATCAATAAGACAATTGTAACACACACATACACACATGCTATAAATATTGACGTCAACCTTTTAATACTTATTTAGATTGGGAAACTACAGTGTTGCATCAAGTTATTAGAAAATTCAGTAATTTCTACGCCCATAATAAAGCGTCCGAAGATATAGTCGAAAAAACTAATTTTACAGAAAATTGTTTTCCAAAGTTGTAAATTAGTGCATTTAGACCAGTGGTCGGCACAAAGAGAGAATGTGAATGTATTGTGTTTCTACACTGTGAGAAATTAGTTTATAATTTTTAAATTTATATGTGTATATTAAGAACATGAATTAATGAAGAAATGTAATAATGACTGAATGCATGAATTAATTAAAGAAATAAAAAAAATAATTTATAGTAATTTGATTTTTTTAAATAATTCATAATAAATTTTACTATACACATTATTTAAAAAATATTTATTTTTTTGTATATAAATTCCCAGTGTAGAAAATCATTACCAGATATGTGGTTATGTAACTACATACTTGGTAATGGTAACTACTTACTTTTGTTATTACATTTCTTATTACCTTTGTATGGCGATGTCGCGAAAAATAATGAGTTGTCGTTATACACCAGCATACGAAAAATCAAAAAATATATGGTTACCTATGTGCTTACCAGTACTGACAAAAATAATGAGTCTAAACTTATATTTTCAAAAAAATTAATTATATAAAAAAAATATTTTTTATTGTATTTTTTTTTTTTAAATAAAATTTGCTGGTGCGGGAATCGAACCTGGGTCTACAGATTGGCAGTCAACAGCTCTACCATCTGAGCTATATCGACATGTAATATTTAATAGATAAAAACATAATTGACCTGCTGCACACAAGCAAGCTTACTCGCCAACATACAAAAAATCAAAAAATATGTGGTTACATATGTCCTTACCAGTGATTAAAAAATATTGAGTCTAAAAATAGATTTCAAAAAATTTTAAAAAAAATCTAAAAAATTATTTTCTATTTGAAATAATAATCACCCAGTTTTGTGTGTCCCATTTCGAAAAAGGTGTTCAAGTTCATTCTATTTACACAGATTTTGCTAAGGCATTTGACCGTGTACCGCATGAATTGCTTTTATTAAAA
Organism: Leucophora obtusa; assembly: GCA_949987735.1. Lineage (NCBI taxonomy): Eukaryota > Metazoa > Arthropoda > Insecta > Diptera > Anthomyiidae > Leucophora > Leucophora obtusa. The sequence goes on from OX465295.1 coordinate 48,419,864, forward strand.
CTTGGTAAAATTGGTTTCCATTCGGAAATGTTAAGTTGGTTCCGTTATTACTTAACTGGTAGATATTGCACAGTTTCCATTGATGGTGTGTGTTCCGATTTTTTCATTCCAACCTCTGGCATACCGCAAGGTAGTATCCTAGGTCCACTCCTTTTCAATATTTTTATTAATGACATTTGCCATTGTTTTAGGAATTGTAATTACCTTTTATATGCTGATGACCTTAAGATTTTTAAGCCTATATTTAATAGCATTAATATAGTTGAGTTGCAGGATGACTTAGATCGAGTGGTGTTGTGGTCTGAACTTAATGGCCTTTTTTTTAACACAGCTAAATGCCATTACATGACATTTCATAGATGCCATCACGTCTTGTTAGCTCAATATTCCATGGGTGGTCAAGTTTTGTCATCTGTTATTGAAATTTTAGATTTAGGAGTAGTATTTGATTCTAAGCTTACGTTTTGTAGTCATTTGAACTACATAGTACCAAAGGCTTATTCTCTCCTAAGTTTTATTCGCCGTAACACTGGTAATCTGTTTGATTATCATACTAAAAAAATTTTATATTCATCATTTGTCCGTTCTAGATTGGAATATGCTTCATTCATTTGGAGTCCTAATGCTAAAACCCACATAAACCGTGTGGAAAGAATTCAAAAAAAATTCCTAAAGTTTACCTTTTCTTTTTTGAATTTTTCAACTCCCCTTACATCTTATGAGCATAGATGTTCTTGGATTTCCTTGAAATCTCTTGAATCTCGTAGGAAATTTACGGCTTTATTATTTTTGCACGGCATTTTCTGTGGTGTAATTGATTGTCCTGATATATTGCATTTAATTAAAATTATAGTTCCGCAGAGAACTCTTAGGCGAAATAATTTTTTCCATGTAGATATTCATAGAACTGATTATGCTTTGAATGAACCAATTACTAAGTCAATGAGGTTATTCAATAATCTTTGTGAAAATTTAGATTTAAGTATTTCTAATTTTAAGTTTAAAACTCTTTTAAATAAATTGTTATAAATAATTAGTTTTAGATATAAATTGCTAGTCTGTAAGGATAATATTGTATCCATAGACTGAAATAAAGAATAATAATAAAAAAAAAAAAAATTAAGTCATTATCAGTAACTCATTATTATATGTTTTAAAATAATGCAGAAGGTAAGTGGGTGCCATTACTGGTACTCCAAAAAATAATGATATGTCATTGCCGTTTCTACACTGGGTTATTTATTCTTAAAAAAGTATTCCATTAGTTAGTAAATTTTAATGAACTAAAAAAATAATTTATAATAAATTTCCTGTTATAAAATTTTAGGAATGTAATATTTTTCTAAAATTTCTTAAACAAAGCGACGTCAACCTACTTTGTTGAAAGCTACCATGCTACTGAATAAATTTTACGCTCTTAGTTCAGAGTTTTGTTGCCATTCGTGTTGTGTATGTGTGAAAAGCCGATTATGATCGGCCACTGGTGGCTATGGGTGCCGATCAATGATTTAGACAGAGCAAAAACTACCTAGTTTTTGGCCGTTGCTAGCTTTTACTTGTCAAAACGCATACATAAAAAACAAACAAAAACCAGTTTTATGCAAAAACTAGGTAGTTTTTGCTCTGTCTAAATGCACTATTACTGAACAACCAAAAATGTAAAAATAGGATCTTCCAAACTCATATGAAGAAAAATAAATTATGAGTTACTGACCTGGTCACCTCCTAGAAATATTTATTTGGGTGTAACACTACGTCTCCCAAAAAATTAGGATAATCGGGAAGACATGCTTAAAATAATACGTCAGTAGAAAAATCTGTCAAACCGATTTCAAATCTATTTGACTAATTTTTAACAAATTTTTAGTTGAAATACTGATTTAAGCAAAGATTTTAGTTATCTTCATTTAACACAATACTAAAAATCCTCAGTACTTTAACTAATTTTGAGTGTTAATTTTCAAAACTATTGAAAACTAATTTTTAAGAACCCATTCGTTAAATTTTACAAAATTTATTGTTAAAATATAATATTTTCATGTTATTCTTATTAATTTTTCCTTATGGAGTTAATCGATTTGGCAACTGAAACATTCATGTATGAAAGTATTTCTTGTTAGTTGTTTTGACTAGTTTGTGTTTCATTTTATTAAGAGTCAAAAACAAAAGAAAATGTTAAATTTAATGAAATGTTGGTCGCCCTGTTTTTAAGCGGAAATTAATTTCGTTTTAAATTCATTTGCAGCGGTCTTTACATACAAAATATTTTAAGTGTTGCCAAATAAAGAATTCCAAATCTACTGTGTTTCACATTTCTGTACACAAAGTGGACAAAAACATTACCGTTAGTAATGTTTTTATTTTTTTATTTTTATTTACGAAATTTTTCACCTAAAATGTAGTCATTTGTTATGTTTTCGACCAATGAACCAAAACTAATGATGACTTAAGGGGGGTAAATACTGTAACAACAGCATTTTAAAGGGCATATTTCAACGGTTGTCAAAAATTCAATTAACAATATTTTTAATATTTTATTTTTTTGTTTAAAAATCCTCTTATTGTAGTATTTTTAAAAATATCAGTTTTATATTACCCCAGCCAAAATCACCAGAGTTGCCACTTCATTGCTGGCCTTTTTTAAAAAAGGCAAAATCGGCTGCCACTATGCAGCCGTCATTAATTATCGGAAAATAAAAGTGTAAAGTGATTCTTAATCCCAGATAAATTCTCTAGTCCCTATCGTGGCCCGATTTTTATTAAAAAAATTTTTTTTAACAAAGTTGCCACAAAAAAAAAACACATTTGCTCGGGGATAAAAAATTTATTTGATCAAAATTCAAAAAAGGGCCACGATAAGGACTAGAGTTTTTTGTTGCCTACGAAAGAAAAAAACTCGAATCGAAATCGGTCAACCCACCTTTGCTGTATAGTGGCAGCCGATTTTGAAATCAGGGTTGGGAAACGCGTTTAAAGTTTAAAATTAATTTTACGCTAGGAAAACAGCAAAATTTCAAAAAACCGTGTATGAACAAAATTTATATCTCGTAGTTTTCTACACGAAGAATCAGATAAAGAGTATTTTATATATTAACCCAAATATTCTTAAAAACTACGGTAGAAAATTTATTAGACATTTCATTTCGGTCGAAATCCTTTATTTCTTACATTTTTTAATTTGTTTTTTATTTTTTATTTACATTGATTACTTTTATGGCTTATAAAAAGCCATCAGTACTTGCCTTATATAACGTGCCTTCGCTCACCATCGAGGAATGCTGTATTATGCATACCCATGTACTGAAGAGTATGTTCTATCCAAATAAAATATAAAAAAAATTCGAAAACTAAATTTTTCCTAAAGTCGATACCCCCCCTTAAGCTTTACTGCTGATATGTGATCAAATTTGTGAACCTTTTAACATTAATGAATTGGCCCGGCACTGGAAAGTACAATATTTGGTTACATTAAAGTTAATTAAGATGAGCTAAAGCAAAATTCAGCAGGAGTTTTCCCAACATACAATATATTCATTTCCATTGGATTTGGCTGAGGTTCTAAGCAATGACTCCCTAATTACACTATGAGACAAATGGTAGGGGTCAGTGATCGGGTAGGGTTCAAACTACCGGGGAAAGTTATATCGGTAAAAAAGAAGTTATACGTGTCCCGGCGTTTCGCTGGGTCACCCCTAGGAATCGAGATATATCTCCTTTTTTGACATAACTCTAGAACCACTAGTCCGATTTTGCTCAAAAAATTTTAAAAAAATTAAAAATTACAATTCCTTTAATCGGTTCATATAACGTTTTTCTATATACTCAACAGTTTTGCCGGTAAAAATAAATGTATGAAGAAAAAAATATTTTTTGCCTAAAATATTAAAAAAAATAATAAACAAAAGGTTATTGATTTTTATGGTAGCGGTAACAAACATTTATTTTTACCGGCAAAACTGTTGAGTATATAGAAAAACGTTATATGAACAGATTAAAGGAATTGTAATTTTTAATTTTTTTATATAAGATATATCTCGATTCCTAGGGGTGACCCAGCGAAACGCCGGGACACGTATAACTTGTTTTTGACCGATATAACATTTCCCGTTGGTTTCATCCCATCCCGATTTTGACTGTCGCATAGTGTTATTGAAAAGGGAAATTTGCAGCATTTCAATAAATTACTGACCCACGTTCTCTTTTGAGTGTAGGCAGTTCTAATGCCCTGTGCTCATATTATAGCTTCTCAATATGTTGCAAAGAGGGATTTTAGAATAAATGATTTTTAATATATGTATATTAGTTATAAAAAATGTTATTAGTGTATTACTACGACGAGTATGTTGTAAAAATAAACTTTATTCAAACTATTAAAAAATTTATTAACAAATATTTACATACGAGTCATAAATAATATAATTTTCATGCATGCTGACAGTAATACACACGCACTTAACCATACGCTTAAATACGAGGATACAGTACATGTCATAAACTCATAATCAAATCTTTACAGCACACACTTCACGGTCTTATAAAACTCCGATTTACGATTGACATATACGATTTTTAACGTCTGTCAATGTAAAATGTCATAAAATAATAATCTTTATTGTTTAAACAATTCCAATACAACTTGCGTTCATAATTATTATTATCGTTTTTGTTTTTAATTTTCAATATACAGATGATGTATCCTTTTTCTTTATATTCGAGAATATTTATGACCCCAATGAAGCATGATGTTCTCCTTTACTTTAAGAGATTTTTCCAATTTCAATTCTAGTACACTTAATATAAAAATTATTAATAAATTCAAAGTCTTGTTAATTAAGGCACAGATTTTTATGTCATTACATTCACTAACAAGGAAGGTATACCCGGGGTCACCAACTGATGTCGCTGAAATTTGAATACTCGTATGTGTGATAGAGGAAACATAATTAATGAACACATATTTTTTCACTCACAGAAATTTAATAGTTACTACATGGCATTTTGGTTGTGTAATAATCAGTAGTTGTTGTTTTCAACTGTAATTATAGTTGTTTTTCAACGAAAAAATACAAAACAACTATTATAAAAGTTATTTAGAAAACAACTAACGAAAACTATTGTATTGTATAAAATTTCATTGAGTTTTTTAAAATTCTTGTTTATATTTGTTATCATTAATAAATTCTGAGTTTGCAAGTAAAAATCAGCAAATTGTATTAGAACTCCGATGCCTAAGAACATAATAACTGGATAACTTTTCGGAATTTGGACTTCAAGTTTTAAAAAGGATAAGTAATTACAAATTTTTCTTAATCGAAATAAAAATAAATTTTTTAAAATATATTTTTATAAAAACAGTAGTTTCTTCCAATTCTGTCAGTTGTTTTAAAATATTTGTAGTAAAATTTGTCAGTTACCACGTTATTAGCTATTTTTACTGCATTTGGCAGTTATTTTTCATCTTTTTAAATGCTTGTACCTTTGGTTTAGCTGCCATTTTCAATAAACTCTACAGAGAAACTTTTTCGATTGTTATTTATTAGTGGCATTTATCTCGCATTAAGAAGTTAAAAAGCTGGAATAAATAATAAGAAATACAATTTTAGCATGGAATAAAATTTCATACATTTTTAAAGTATTTATTTTTTTTTTTTTAGAAAAATCACAATTATTCTAGATCTCTTCTTAAAACTATTTAAAGAATCCGGAAAGAAATAAAATTTCCCAAGTTTTTGCGTCCTACGATATTTTTTTATCGACTATATTTAAGATTAGGCCGCTAAAAATGCATACCTATGAGTTAGTATTCTCCTCTCTCTTACAATACATATTCAGATTTCATCAATAACTCCCCCTAAGCATACCTTCCTTGTTAGTTATTACTTGTACATTTTGTTTAAGAATAATTTTTAGTGCATTTTATCTATAGTAATACAATTTTTACGATTATTGATAAATGTCATGTGGCGTAGTCTATATTCGTTTGTAAATAAGTACTATAAAAATTGGTTGTAAAAATTATTTGAGAGTATTGTTGGGCATAAAATTATATTCAACATTATTGATGTGCATTTTTGTTTTGGCGATCAATTTAGACAATGTATCAAAGTGATATTTTGAAATGTGAAAGATTATTTTATAATATGACACCGACTTACTTTCTGCATGAGTTAGTATTTAATAAAGTACCGTAGGCGCTTTTCACCAGAAAACATTTCACACGAACTTTAAAAGCCTCAAATCGCAATTTAAATTCCCGTGAAATCGAAACAACTTACGGTACTTAAGCATAGTAAGTTGGTTTCTTTTCATGTGAAAAAACTGTTACACTCCATATAAAAAAATTATTTTTCACGACAACGAGTTTCACGTGAAAATTATGTAGATTTTGTTTTCACACAAATTAAATATACAAGACTATTATTTTTCCCGTGAAAAAGTGACAATTTGCGTTTATTGCGATTGTGTCTTTCTAATAAAATAAAAAAATTATTCACTTCGAGTGAAATTTTTTCACGTGAAAAATAACTTACGGTGCGTTAACTAGTAACTTTTCCATTAATTCTAAGCATGCGCTACCAATAATGATTTATTTTTAAGATTATTTTAAAAATAAAGTAATTTTGAAAATCTATTTTTAAGACTTAAAAGTTTTTTAAATCTGGTAAGGACATATATACACAGAAAAAACTAAAATCGAGTTTCAATTAAAGTATTCGTAAATACAATTAAAAATTTAATTGAATTCGAGGAATTAAAAAAATTGTTATATCAATTAAATTTTTTTGTAAAGTTTTCAATTAAAGTTTTAATCATATCAATTAAAAATGTAATCAAATATCGTCAAAATTTTCAATTAACTTATGGCGCTTTTATTAAAATGTGTGATATTAAAAATATAATTAATAAATTTTTTTTAATTTTCTTATGTTTTTGAGAGATTTGAGACACACTTTTGTAATTTTTATATCTGCAATAGAATAAAAATATTAATAATACAAAATATTATGACTTTACGCAACGCATATTAAGGCCCGATTAATGAGTTTCCAGTTACAATTTACTCGGCAGTTAAAGTCCTAGTTAGTAGCTAACTGGATATTCAGTAATCGGACCTAAGAGTTTTTTAATATGTTGTCAATAGTACTTATGGTAAACTAAAAATTTTTTCGACATCATACTCATTTTCAAATAAAATTTTAATTGATATGATTAAACTTTTAATTGAAAATTAATTTGAAATCAAAGAAAATTTTAATTGAAATTTTATTGGCAATAATTTTTTCTGTGTAATCACATATGTGTGATAAAAATATCACAAAATTTTAAATGACAAAAATAATTGTTAGAATTCCATTCCCATTTCAACAAAATTTTTAATTGAATCAATTAAATATTTTGTTGATATGACAAGTTTCCAAGTTTTCTTTCAATTAAACTTGTTTGTTAGAAATCAATAAACATGTTTTTTTTTTAATTCAAGAGGTTTTTTGCTGACTCGGTCATTATCGTCATTTCGAGTCAGTGAACTAGTTAGTTCAAGTCGTTTTTTGTGCGATAAAACTAAAGTGTTCGTTTCACAACTTTTTTACACACTATTCAATTTTTACATTCATATTTGTTCAAAGTTAAAAATAAAAGCAAAAAAAAATAGGATGAAATAATAATAAATAATAATAAATGTTAAAAATTTACATGCATTACAGTGATCGGCATTGCTATGCCCGCGTGCAACTCACTCACACCTACATACGCTCACACATTGAATAAAACAAAATAAATTTATTCAGTCTCTGTTGAGCATTCGTTGAAGAAGGTTGTGTCGACGCTTGTTGATAGCAATACACTTAACGAAAAGTTTAGTAATAAAGTATCATCCGCACGTAAACATTCTTTGGATAGGCATTATGTTTTGTATCATGGTGAATATGCAATTAGCTTTAGAACTGAAAAAACCTTTTTATGAACAAATGATTATTAATTTTAAAGAATCCAAAAAATAAAAAAAGAATTTTTTTTAAGAAAAATCGATTTGTTTTTTATTAAAATAGTTATTGTTGTTTTTATATCCCATAACCACAAAAAACAAATTTGACTTTATATATTTAAAGATTTTTTGCCTAAAAAGGCTTTTTTTTCCTCATAAAAAATTAATTTTTGTTTTAACTTGTAACTTTTTTTTATAAAGGCGTTTTGTTTTGTACCTTTACTCTTTTTCTTCTTTTTTAACAATATTTTATTGCTTTCAATATATCGAATTTTATTTTGTCTTCTATGCTCATTTTACATTAATACCCAGTGCAGAAAATCATTACCAGATATGTGGTTATGTAACAACATACTTGGTAATGGTAACTAGTTACTTTTGTTATTACATTTCTTATTACCTTTATATGGCGATGTCGCGAAAAATAATGAGTTATGGTTACACACCAGCATACGAAAAATCAAAAAATATATCGTTACCTATGTATGTGCTTACCAATACTGACAAAAATAATGAGTCTAAAAATAGATTTTCAAAAAAAATAAATTATATAAAAAAAATATTTTTTATTGTATTTTTTTTTTTTTTTTAATAAAATTTGCTGGTGCGGGAATCGAACCTGGGTCTACAGATTGCCAGTCAATAGCTCTACCATCTGAGCTATATCGACATGTAATATTTAATAGATAAAAACATAATTGACCTGCTGCACACAAGTAAGCTTACTCGCCAACATACAAAAAATCAAAATTATGTGGTTACATATATCCTTACCAGTGTTTAAAAAATATTGAGTATAAAAATAGATTTCAAAAAATTTTCAAAAAAAATCTAGAAAATTATTTTCTATTTGAAATAATGATAAAAATAAGTCATTATCAGTAACTCATTATTATATGTTTTAAAATAATGCAGAAGGTAAATGGGTGTCATTACTGGTAGTCCATAAAATAATGATATGTCATTACCGTTTCTACACTGGGTAGGTTTGAGATAATTACATCAAAATTTCTTTCACTGCATTGAGAGAGGAACAGTTGCAGCTCACCCATACAAGCATACAAATATGGTTGGATTTGTTTGCCGATCAATGCCGTAAAGCATACTATAATTTTGATAAGTTTTTACTAAAATTAGTATTATAATAACTTTAGTACGCTACTATCCTTAATAAATAAGTATATTTGTTGCGATAACTATGGCAAATGGAAACTTTTTTAAATAAGTAGGTTTGAGGTTAAGAAGAAGAATAAAAAAATTTTTTTTTTTTTTTGAAATTTCGTAAAACAGTTTTTAGAATTAAACCCATATTATACTAAAAGTTGACTTTGGGGACAACTTGGAGAGCTATGCTGCCATATAAAGTTTTCGAAAAATCGCGATTTTAACATATATGTAAGGCGCTATACATTAGAGCACCCATGAAGTATATGGAATGTGGAAAAGTGTTATTTTTTTCACCTCCCCACGCATTTTCCAGTAGATTGGTTGCAAAAAATAATATCCCCGCAAAAATTGGTCCTCTTGGACTAAAACAGGTCAGTCAGCAGCGGCTTTTAGCCCTTAAAATGGACTAAAATTAATTCAAAACTTCTTTGCGCTATAACTCTTAAAGTGAAGTTGCTAGCATTTTTCTCATACACACTTTTGAGGTTATAAATTTTCGCGGGGAAGTTTTTTTATGCCCAATCTACTAGAAAGTGCGTGTGGAGGTGAAAAAAACAATACTTTTTCACATATGAGTGCTCTATTGGTGCGCCAGTCTGAATAAGCACGAAATTAACTCTTAAACACATTTTAACTTCTGACTTATTTCTGGCATTGAACCTAAATTTTAATATTTGATGTCTTCAGAGAATTATAGTAGAATTTCATGACAAATATTTTTGCAACTCTTCAACTTACGGGTCGTTTGTGACCCTTTTTGAAAAGGGGCAAAAAGTCACTTTAATTGGAGAGTTAGAGGATTAAAATGCTCCACAAAAATATTCGCCATAAAATCCCACTATAAGAAGAGACATGAAAGATTAAAATGCTCCAAAAAAATATTTGCCATAAAATTCTACTAAAGGGTTTTTCAATAAGAGCGCTACAAAAGTTTTTTTTTTAAATAAAACAAAAACGGTTTTGGATATCAATGAAATTCTTTATTCCTGTGAAAGTACGATCGATGCCATTATGTATGGAAATCGATCTCTTTCGCATGGCCACCACGGGCACGCTTGCAGAAGTCTAGACGCTGAACCCAATTTTTGATGGTTTTCAAGCATAAATCGGCCGATACTGCTGCAATTTCACGTTCGATATTCGTACGAAGTTCATCAATCGTCGCTGGCTTGTTGGCATAGACCATAGATTTGACGTAGCCCCACAGGAAATAGTCCAACTGCGTCAAATCGCACGACCAAGGCGGCCAATCGACTGGACCATTTCGTGAGATAAAACGTTCTCCAAACTTGGTTTGCAATAAATTGATTGTGACATTCGCTGTGTGGCTTGTGGCGCCGTCCTGTTGGAACCACATGTCCTTCAAGTCCATATCATCCAATTGGGGCCAAAAATATTCGGTTATCATTGTACGGTAGCGATTCCCATTTTTTCGGGATGCAACGACGACTCATGGAGTACGTGTGGATTGCTGTCTGACCAATAACGCATATTTTGTTTATTGACGAAGCCATTCAGCCAGAAATGAGCCTCACCGCTGAAGATTATTTTTCGATGAAAATCCGAATCATTTTCAAGTTGTTGCTCAGCCCAATTCACGACCATACGACGCTTTTGGTGGTCAAGCAGCTTCTGTTCTTGCGTCAATTTGATCTTGTAAGGATGTAGGCCAAGATCTTTTCGCAAAATTCGCCACAACGACGTCACAGAGATGCGTGAGAGACACATTTGGGCTTTCTTCAACTGAAGCCTCAGCGGCAGCAATATTATCGACACTACGGGCACTTCTTTGTCTCACTGGCACGGGAACATTTTGTACTGTGCCTGTGGATTCAAATTTTTCCACTAGACGCTCAATTGTTGATCTGCTAGGACAATTATGACGACCATAAATTGGACGTAGCGCTCTTAACGTTGAGGCCACTGACTCCGAATTTCGGTAGTAAATTTTAATAATCTCGACTCGTTGTTGGCTCGTATATCTTACCATCATGAAATTGCAAACCTCACTGAAGAGAAATGTCAAAAGAGCGGCAAGAAATATGGCGTCGTTTGCTGTCCCTGTCTTTCTACTTTTGTAGCGTCCCTGTTGAAAATCCCTTTATAAGTCTCTGAAGACAAGTTGAAAATTTAAGATTAATGCCAGAAATAAGTCAAAACCTATCATTTAGTTTTGCATTATTTTGTTATTTTTCATTTTATTTTACTTTACCCTCTAAATTCATAAATGCTTTGTAAAGTTATAGCAGGTTTACAAAACGTCATTTTCATACAAAATTTGTTCAATAAACCTCCTATAATTTTACAAAGCGTTTATGAATTTAGGGGTACTTCTTTCACCGCTTCACAAGTATTCGTTAGCGTATTTTTACTGCTTTTTTAGAAGTAATTCTGAACAACTTCAAAAAATCACCTCTTTCATTGCTGCCATAATATCCGTTAGTATATTTTTACAGCTTTTTAAGAATTACTATTAAACAACATCCAAAAAATTACTTAAGTATTGCTTCTAAAGCCCAAATGCTCTAAAATTGATCTTAAAAAGTGATTTTGTTATCATTTGGTATTTCATTAGTGTTTGTTAAAAAAAAATTTCATCTAGATCATCAATTGTAGTGCTTTTTCTACTACTCCGGTATCTCTTTTTTAGCCGGGTTAATTTTTTGGTAAATTCTCTATTTTTAAAATACGAATTTTTGCAACTCAGATACGAGCTTTTACAACTCTGTTCTGATAGACAACGCTTATTCTGTTAAAAATGTGGCAACGATTTGACAAATATTTTGAGTGTGTGTTAGTGTGTCGTCGATGAAATAGAATAGATTCTATTATGACGACAAATCGCCAGACGTCATAGCAACATGTTGCTTATTACACAAAATATATGAAAAAGCCATTATCGTTTTCGACTAGGGTTTATGTCCCGGGAATTCCCGGGAATCCCGCCCTTTTTTCAATCCCGCAATCCCGGGAATTTAGTGCGGGATTTCCCGGGATTTTTTTATTCTTCTACAGAAGTTTTAGCTAGTATATTAAAATTTAGGAAGCTGTATTTCAATTAAAAGCATTGATTGTTTTAAAAATAATTTAATTAAAAAATATTTAAAATTAAAAAATGCGAATTTAATAATATAATATATAATATAAAAAAATATTTAGGCCGAATTTTTTGGGTTTAGATAAACCTTAAACAAATTTTATTAGACATTATCAAGTTTAAATTCCAACAAAAATACTCGTACCTCGGAAATTTTATATTTTTTAATGATGGTCTTTGTTCAAATAAAGCAATATACATACTAGGGATGCCAATCGGGATTGATATTTGAAAATCCCGGGATTCGGGAATTTCGGGACTACAGGATTTTTCGGGATCCCGGGATTTTACGGGATTTCGGGATTTTTCGGGATTTAAATTTTCCTTTATTTGTAAAAATTTGTATGTTACGTAACTAATTTTTTATAGAATAAAGCGTTTTATAATTATTTAATAGTTGTTAATTAATAATGTGGTACATTTTATGAATATTGAAACATCTCAGTCAGAAATTGACAGTGGTACAAAAAATTAAGTACTTGCATACCACTGGGTAACCGCGATGTTAAAAATAAATGACTGGCAGAACACTTATTTGGGACGCTTTGCCAGCGTTTGCAAAAATCATTTTGCTAGTATTTGTTTTACAAAACATCACGGCAGGGCAAAAACAGATACATATGAACTTTTTTTAAATTTTATTTTGGAAAATATAATTCCAAACCACTATTTATTGGTTTTGGTAGCGTTTTTCCAAAGTTAAAAATTTTGTTTCTCCAGTACTTTTCCGGCGCTTTTTGAACTGCCGGTCCTTTTGTCTATTGCCGTTATCATATTGGAAATCGGAAAGCAATTTTTGTCAGTACTTGTACCACCTGTTAAAATACCTTGCCATCGCTTTCCCGTTTGTATTTTTCTGGCTTGTCATTAAGTACACTTGCGCCCAGTATTTTGTAAGCAGATTTTAAAACAGATTCGTTGCGATAACCTTGCCCACTAACAAACAGTCCAAGTTACAGAAATCGAATTTCTCTTGGAATAATAAATCGGTAAAATAACAAACAAACTTGATTTTTCGCATGTATTACTCAAAAACTTAATATTGTTTACCAAAATTTCAAATTTTTCTGCAAAGTCTTTGCATAGTTTACTCGAATAATCTACTTAATTTATAATTTTACAAATATCTTGGCATCAATTTCTTGTCAATATGAGAAAATTCAAGAAAAAACGTAGGTAATCTAAAATTGCTGACTTTGTTTATTTGCGTTTATATTAATATTAAAAAATAAGAAAATCCCGGGATTTTTGAGAAATAATCCCGGGATTCGGGATTTTGCTAATCCCGAAAATCCCGGGATTTCGGGATTCGGGATTTCCCGTTTGGCATCCCTAATACATACACACCATTTCAACATCAGTATTTCAGCTCCAAATACCTCAAAAAAAAACTCGGCATTAAAATTAAATTATTAAATTAAAATTAAATTAAAAAAAATTATAATATTTTCGTATTTTCAATTGATGTAAGTGTTTTGAGTTTTTATTACATACTTCAAATAATTTAATTTAAATTTCAATTGCTATTCCTTTATTTCAGTTGTATTTTTCAAATTTTATGTTTTTGTTAGATTGAATATTGTTGACCTTTGGTGTTGTTATATTTTTACTATTGTTTGGCTTTAAGTCATGAATTTTTAAAAAATTAAATATTTTGTATTTTATTTTTTAATTTTTTTCCAATATTTCAATTTGCTTCGCAAATCATCTTCTGGGATATTTAAAAAATACAATATATTAAAAAATATATTTTTGAACGGGACTGAGTTGAAAACTTCTCGCTGCACTTAAAGCTTACTATTATTTTTAAAATAATGCACAGATGCTTTTTCAAATTATTTTGGATTTTTTATATGTTAATTTAAAAAAATGCAACAATGAAAATTAAATAATTTTTTTTAAGTAGTTGTGCCATAAAAAATTTATATTCAAAAAATACCAATTAAAGTTTAAAACTATTTAATAATATTTTAGTGTCTATTTTTATAAAAAGATTTAAACGATTTGCCTAAAAATTTGTGTGAAAAATACTCACTTTTAAACTTTTTAATAAAAATAGACGAATACTTCTGAAAATCTGCATAGAAACAAAATATCTAGAAATAGAAATTTTCGGATTCCATATTTAATCAAAAAATCGATCTTAGTTCTGATTCTAAAGCTGGTCCGATACAAATTTGCACCCATTAACAATTCCATTATATCCTGAAAGAATTTATGATTCGATTTGTTTAACCGTTTAAATCGCGAATTATTATTTAATTAATGTATTTCTAAGAGTTGTTCTAAAATTAAGATGGCCTTCCATACAAATATATTACCTGCATATTAGTTCGCTATTTAAACTGTTAAACGAATTGATCTCGAAAAAGTGGAAGATATGGATATTTTATATTAAGCCCTTATTTCAGAATATATTAAGTAGATTTTCTCATGACTGCAACCAAAAGATGAACTTTGTCGAAAGATTTTTTGATAGATATCGAGTTTTTCAAGTAAACATACGTCGGATATATTCATTTTCTAACGAGCGGGAATTCCCGGGATCCCGGAAAATTCATAAAAAAATCCCGCTGTCCCGGGAAATGAAAAAGTCCGGGAAAAGAAAAACCCTATTTTCGACCCATTTGTGATAAATCTCTAATTTATAAAACTCGAAAGTTAAAAAAAAAAAAAATGCCGCTCTAATGGGCTATTGTGTTCAAAAAAATAATTTTCTTGAGTGCATCTAAAAGTACAATGTTCAACATTTAAATGCATTATTACACAAAAAACAAATCTTATTTTAAAAAGCGTGAAGAAATCAAGAAAATTAAAACAAATTTAAAAAGTCTCTAGAAAATTTAAATAATGCATGCCGACATGATGTCTACATATCTGCAATGACAGTGAAACGACAAGTATTAACGCCGTGAATTAAATCGCAAGGTGCTCTCTACACTCTAACACTAACGGCTTCAACTATCAGCAACCGAGCGTGCAAGCGACCAAGCAACAACAACAAATGCAAATATCAACAATTTTCGTATGGCGTCAACCTAAATTAAAATGAAACTAAATTTAAACTCGGCCAACAGAAAAAGGAAAATGAAAATAATGTAGAACTTCCTCTTACAATAACAAAAAAGAAATTAGCAGTGCTGCAAGCAACAAGGTATAAACAAATGCAGCAACAACAATTAAATAAAGTATAGGGGCTGAGTTTTACCTATCAATAGGTGACAATTGAGATTTTTCAATGATCTATCTGTTCGTTTGTCCGTCTTTCGCTTACATTCTTAGCGTTGAAGAGTGATAATTCGTTGCATGATATGGTATGTTAAGGGCCATGCCCACAAACATTTTAGTGGCGTCTTTGCAAAATGTTAAATTTGCCTGTTGGCAGGCACCGGTAGTGAGTGCTGTTGCAAATCGTTGATGTTGCAACAACAAAATTCACGTTTCGGCGGCTAAGTGGCGTCTAGTTTTACTTCATTCACTGCAATCAACATACATGTATGTAAGTATGTTACATTTTAATGTTTTCAAATCAATTTAGTTTATAATTTCTCAACGGATAAATTTTCAATTAATTTATTTTGTTGTTGTTGATTTTTTTTTTTCTTTCTTCGCAATATTTAGTTCAGCAAAGTGAAAAGCAAGAAAAAATTCTTCGAAAAAAATGTCTTAAACATTAGCACGTTGTCTAGGTTTGTTTAGTAAGTAGCCTAGTTTTGTTGTTGCAAACATTTCAAAATTTTTTGCTGCACTGCATTTCCGTAGATTTACTTCAAAATATTTACATTAACTTTTTAATAAAAATTAATATTGAATGTTCATAATTTTTCGAATAATTTTTGAGTCATAATTTTATTTTTTTTTACCGCCAAAATTCATTAAATGAAAATAACGTGTTCTTGCTCACGTACGTTTAGTTTTAAAACAACATTTTTGCAAAGCATTTTTAGTTTTATCTTTCACGGTATATAGAGAGAAATAATGTTTATCGAAAATTCAAATATGCCAAATTGACGTGCGCCGGCGGTCAATCTTAATTAACTATAAAATATTAGATACACATGTGCAATTGCTTTAGAAATTGTGATGTATTAAATAAGTTATTTGGCGATAATGCTAAAGTCTTAAGGCACATTTACATGCGAGAGTAAACTGGCGAGTCTTTTCGAATATACAGCTCTGATCATTTTCAGTAATCTCCTGGATTGTTGACATTTTCTGTCACACTCAATTTAATTAGCACAAATTTTTAAAATGTTTTGTTAAATTATTTAACATTTCAGTTTATCAAATAAACTTTTTGTTATCTGGTGAAATAATTATTGTTTTAAATAAAAAAATTTATAAAAACCAATACTTTGCATTTAGATATGGAACATTTACGATAAAAATTAGTTCTAATAACAATAGAGATGATAGATTTCACGGCACTAGATTTCTATCATGTGTAGATGTATGTGCCTTTATAAATGAAAATATTTTTCGAGCGGATCTTTTAATGAAATTTGACAGGAACTGTATGTCGATAAAAAGGATTGTTATGTAATTCCGATATGGATTACAGCGACCAGTGTTAAGCAAAAAAAAAAATTGGAAGTAATGCTTTACAAACTACTTCTCTCACTGCTTCACAAGTATCGGTTGTTTTTTTACTGCTTTTTTAGAAGTCATTTTGAACAACTTCAAAACATCACTTCGTTCATTGCTTCCAAAGTATCCGTTGGTATATTTTTACCAATTTTTTTAGAATTACTTCTGAACAACATACAAAAAATCACCTAAGTGTTGCTTCTAAAGCATAATTGCTCTAAAAGTGTTCCTAGGAAGTGATTTTGGTATCATTTGGTATTTCTAAACACATGATCGCGGGTTCGATTTCTGGAGGGACCAATATTTTTTTATGTTTTTTTACAAAACCCCATAAACTGTAGTTTTTCCAAAAAAAAAAAATACGATCCCCTCTGGAATTAAGCAAGAAAAAAACCGAAATTAATTTTTGGAGGTACTCGGACTCGAGTGGCCCGTGGGGGGAAAACGGGGGAACATAGTAATATATAAGTGTGGGTACCCAAATTAAAGGAAATTATCTCGCGATTTAAAAAATATTATTTTTTTTATATCCATAAAACGTATCCCTAACTAGAACCATTTTTCGACCAATAGGGGGGGGGGGTAGAAAAAGTAAAAAATTAATATGAACGAAAATGATACCCTAATGAAAGGAAATTTTCTCACGATTTCAAAAATGAGGTTTTTTTGGACTTATCCGTTGGACATGGATCGAATTAGAGGCATTTTGTTAAATTTTAAACCTTCGAAAAATTAAAAAAGTCCAAATTCACGTTATTTTAGTTTCGGTAAAACACTGAAAATTTTGAACATAAAAGGCAGCTGGAAGTCAAAATGACAAAAGATATCAACTTTTAATTGATGAAAAATGCAATTTCAGAATTGATATAGTTTAAATGCTCCGCAGGGGATTTTTTTGTTTTTAATGTTAGCTATACCCAAACTTTTGGATGATATAAAAATGAAATTTTTTAATGAAAATGCAATTTCAGAAGAATTTATTTTTAATGTCTAAATTTTTAATGCGTTTATAGATTATTGCAAAATAAATAATTTTTGAAGTCCTGGGAACATCATCTAAGTACCATTTTACCGTACAAGAAAATTTCATAATTTTATGTCCCCCTCTTAAGAGACTAAAATAATATTCTTGAAATCGCGAGACAATTTCCTTTAATTTGAATACCCACACTAACATGTAACTATGTTCTTCCGTTTTTTGCACCCCACGGGCTTCCTAGGGCCGAGTCCTTCCCAAAATTAATTTCGATTTTTTTCTTTTTTAATTCTAGAGGGTATAATATTTTTTTTTTTTGGCGAAACCCTGTTTATGGAGCAGTTTAGCCTTTTTTTTGAATATTTGTAATTAAATTTAATACTTTTTTAATTTTTCAATTTTTAAAAATATATACAGTAAAAATGATGAAAAATTGATTTTTATGCGCTTGTGAAAATGTACATAAAACAATACTGAATTGTAGTGCACCTTTTACACTTGTTTAAAAAGTACTTTTATTGAAGAGAATAAAGCATAATATCTCGCAATAACAAAGTGCTGTTTTTATGCCAGTCAACTTTCATATCAAAGAATAGCTCAGCGGTAGAGAGCTAGACTAGTAATCACGAGGTCACAAGATCGATACCCGGTGGCGGCAATAAAAAACTTTTGTAAAATAAAAAACCACCCAGTGTAG
This sequence comes from Leucophora obtusa, assembly GCA_949987735.1. NCBI lineage: Eukaryota > Metazoa > Arthropoda > Insecta > Diptera > Anthomyiidae > Leucophora > Leucophora obtusa. The sequence goes on from OX465295.1 coordinate 48,438,372, forward strand.
AAAATCATTACCAGATATGTGGTTATGTAACTACATACTTGGTAATGGTATCTAGTTACTTTTGTTATTACATTTCTTATTACCTTTATATGGCGATGTCGCGAAAAATAATGAGTTGTCGTTACACACCAGCATATGAAAAATCAAAAAATATATCGTTACTATGTGCTTACCAGTACTGAGAAAAATAATGAGTCTAAAAATAGATTTTCTAAAAAATAAATTATATAAAAAAAAAATTTTTATTGTATTTTTTTTTTAAATAAAATTTGCTGGTGCGGGAATCGAACCTGGGTCTACAGATTGCCAGTCAACAGCTCTACCATTTGAGCTATATCGACATGTAATATTTAATAGATAAAAACACACTTGACCTGCTGCACACAAGTAAGCTTACTCGCCAACATACAAAAAATCAAAAAATATGTGGTTACATATATCCTTACCAGTGTTTAAAAAATATTGAGTCTAAAAATAGATTTCAAAAAATTTTCAAAAAAATCTAAAAAATTATTTTCTATTTGAAATAATGATAAAAATAAGTAATTATCAGTAACTCATTATTATATGTTTTAAAATAATACAGAAGGTAAGTGGGTGTCATTACTGGTAGTCCAAAAAATAAAGATATGTCATTACCGTTTCTACACTGGGCATGTATTTTTCTCCGAACATTTTTTTTTAAACTTAAGAACCGTAAGTTGTTTTCGACGTGGAAAAATTTCATTCGTATTTAAAAGAAACCAAAAGCTAATTTAAATTTAAAAAATTAATAATTTTTTTTATTTTACTAGAAAGACACAATCACAATAAACACAAATTGTCACATTTTCACAAGAAAAATAATAGTCTTATATATTAAATTTGTGTGAAAAGAAAGTCAATTTTCATGTGGAACTCATTATGTGAAAAATTATTTTTTTATATGGTATGGAGTATAACATTTTTTTCACGTGAAACTCTAACAAATTATGGTGGTTTAATTGGTGAAAAAGAGCTTCTTTTGCACTCGTTCAAAATGTACTCAAAAAATGTTGAAGTGAGAGGACTCCTGTCCTATGACAACGCAATGTTAAAATCATTAGTGTTTATGTTAAAAAGAAGTACATCTAGATGATCAATTGTAGTGCTTTTTATACTGCTTCGGCATATCTTTTTTTTTACTGGGTTAATAAAAAAAAAAAAAAAAAACAAACAACGTAAATAATTCATTTTGGTTTCTAAGAAATTAAAACAAAAAAATGTATGTAAGTAATTTTTGTTAGTTGTTTTGACTAATTTGTGGTTCATTTTATTACAATATGAGTCAAAAACAAAAGAAAATATACATTGAATATAATGAAATGTTATTCGTCCTGTTTTCAAGTGAAATTTTATTTGTTTTTAAATACATTTGCAGTGGTCTTTACATACAAAATATTTTAAGTGTAGTATAAAATCCAAAAAATATGCAACAAAACACCTTATACTGCATTGGTAAAGGTTCTATTTAATTTATGTTCTCCAACCGGTGCCTTTTGTGTGGAGTTTGACCTATTAGCAATAGGTTAATTTCCTCGAAACTAGAATAGGGTGCTTTAGAACAGGCTCTAGAGCCACTAAAACTTTTCTTTTTGACTCCCATGAATAAGTTCTAGAACATGCTCCATGCAAACGGCGGTAAAAATAACCTGTTCTACAAAAGATTCAGAGGTAACAAGTTCTGAAAAATATTTTATTGCAAATCTATTTATGCATTTTATTTCATAATTTTTTTTACGCCTCACCGATGACAACGCCATGCCAAAGTATCAGATTCCTTGCATATAAAGGGACTGGTCCTAGTTCGAATTTCTGTTTAACGAAGATTGCAATTATTTGATATACAATATGCCAGCAAGACCTTCTATTACCCGGTAATGACTTCGTTAAGAAGAAATAAGGGTAGGTAACCTCTAACTTTCTTATTACCAAAGCCATTTTTTTAACAAGGGCATGTCCATTGAGGTAACTCCTTACTTAGTAATATGTTATTCTGGACTTACATGTTACACTTACCTTTAGGTTACAAAAAACCTTAAAATAATACGTTTTTTTCTTATTTCATCTTTCATCTACACCATTTCCAATTGAAATTGAGAGCTTTCCATGTAGTATTGAAAAAAAAGAACAATTGAAATTGGGATTATCCATTTGATAATGGGAAAGGAACAATTGAAATTAAGATTTTCTATTTCATATTGAGAAAAAAAGAAATGAAATTGAGATTTTCCAATTAAAATTGAGAAACGAATAAAAGATATTAAGACTTTACAATTGAAATTAAGAAAAGCATACATGAAATTGAGATTTTTAATTTGATATTGAGAAAATAACACATGAAATTGAGATTTTACATTTAAAATTGAGAAGAAAACAAATGAAATTGAGATTTTCCAATTAAAATTGAGAGAAAAGTAAATGATATTGAGATTTTACATTTGAAATTGAGAAAAAAAAAAAAAATGGAAATTAGATTTGATCATTTGAAATTGAGAAAAGAAAAAATTAAATTGAGAAATTTTTAATTGCAATTTAATAAAATTCTTGTGAATGAAATTAAGCCTTGCACGGAGATAAAAATACCAAGAAGTTGGAAATACCTTACACGGCCAAATATATTCCTGAAAATCTTTCCACATTGAGCTGGTTACAATGAATAACTTTTAGAATACCTTATTCGTCTGAATGAGTATGTCAGAGCCGGTAACATTATGCGACAGTCAAAATCGGGATGGGATGAAACCAACGGGAAATGTTATATCGGTCAAAAACAAGTTATACGTGTCCCGGCGTTTCGCTGGGTCACCTCTAGGAATCGAGATATATTTTTTTTTTTGACATAACTCGAGAACCACTAGTCCGATTTTGCTCAAACAATTTAAAAAAAATTAAAATTACAATTCCTTTAACCTGTTCATATAACGTTTTTCTATATACTCAACAGTTTTGCCGGTAAAAATAAATGTTTGTTACCGCTACCATAAAAATCAATAACCTTTTGTTTATTACTTTTTTTTAATATTTTAGGCAAAAAATATTTTTTTCTTCATACATTTATTTTTACCTGCAAAACTGTTGAGTATATAGAAAAACGTTATATGAACAGATTAAAGGAATTGTAATTTTTAATTTTTTTAAAATTGTTTGAGCAAAATTGCACTAGTGGTTCTCAAGTTATGTCAAAAAAAAGACCACCAAATGTCAAATCGATATATCTCGATTCCTAGGGGTGACCCAGCGAAACGCCGGGACACGTATAACTTCTTTTTTACCGATATAACTTTCCCCGGTAGTTTGAACCCTTCCCGATCACTGACCCCTACCATTTGTCTCACAGTGTAATCAAATACATAGTTCGGCTGAAGGAAATAAATTTCCATTTGAATTCGCGCTACCCAAACGCTCCCATGTTCATTTGATCGGAGCGATTGGAAGGACCACAACGCGTTATAAAAATGGATGAAAATAGAAGTTCTGTTAATGTACCTGCTGCTAGGGAATGTATAAAAAATTTTCTGGTGAGATGGAAGGAGATGGGGAACGACCTTTCAGAGTAGGTGGTAGTTGTTGATAGTGTTACTTGTTACAAAAGGTTCGAAACTGTATTTGAAAACTCTTCCGGAACTCTGCTCAGTTTGAGCCCATAATCCCGCATTTTCAACACCATTGAAATAATATGTAAAAAATAAAAGCCCATGTCAAGTCCAACATGGACATTCCAACAATTTCCCCACCCAACATTTTGGAGCAGAGATTGGTGTACATTGAAAGGAAGCTAGAACATTGGTAACTGCTAGCGACTGCAGCTGAGCAATAAAACATTCCTGCACCTTCCATCAATCTGCCATCCCAGCAAGACTTTGGTAATGGGTGCGATATACTCACGCATTACCTTGTAATGATAACTTGTTACCTTCCGAATTATTTCAAAGCAAAAAGTAAGGACTTACCGATCACTGATTACGTATTGCATGACGCGTAGTAATGATCAAAACATTTTTGAAGATCTATTTTTAGACACATTATTTTGTGTTTTTTTGTAAGGGGTAATGTGTATACCTTTCGACATTACGAACAAAAATACTAAGCACAACCATTCATTTACTTTTTAATTTTTTTTTTTATGAAAATCTATTTTTAGACACATTTCTTTTTCCATCCTCGTAACCACATAAGTAACCACTTACTTTATCACCTCCTCCCAATACATTACCTTGCACCTAATCGCCTGTAAAATTGATCAGTGAAATAAGGTATAAAGTAATGCGTGGGCCCCTATGGCTGTGCATTACTTTATACATTTTTTTGTAATGTATGATTTAATAAAATTTGTTCTTTAATTAAATTTTTTCTCAAAATCATTTGATTTTTTCTCAATTACATTTATTCTTTTCTTAATTTAATTTATAATTTTCCCAATTTCATTTGTGTTTTTCTTAATTTCTTATATAAAATCTCAATTACATTTGTTCTTTTCTCAATTTCAATTGGAGAATCTAAATTTCATTTGGTATTTTCCCAATATCAAATATAAAATCTCAATTACATATGTCCTTTTCTCAACTTGAATTGGAAAATCTCAATCTCATTTGTTCTTTTCTCAATTTTAAATGGAAAATCTTAATTTCATTTGCTTTTTTCTCAATTTCATATGGAAAATCTCAAAATCAATTGTTCTTTTCTCAATATTAAATAGAAAATCTCAAAATCAAATGAAATTTTCTCAATTTCAAATGGAAAATCTCAATTTCAATTGTTCTTTTCTCAATTACAGTTGGAAATTGTGTAGTCAATATGAAGACTATTAAATTAAAAATTACGTAATTTTAATAAAAAAATTTTGAATTTTTTTTTATAAGTTTTGGTTATAAAAATAAGTATTTTGTAATGAAGGGGTAAGCTCTTACTTTTCTATTACTAGACCTATTATTTTAACAATGGCATGTCCATCGATGTAACTCCTTACCTAGTAACATGTTATTCTGAACTTACAGGTAAAGAATTTTTAAAAACATATTGTTTAAATTTTAATTTTTTAAACCGAATATCAATTTTAAATTCACGGGTTTTTAACAAAAAAAAAAAAGAATTTCTAAAATTTTCTAGAAAAGCGCAACAACCAAACGTATGAATTTGGTATTAATATGCAAGGGTAAGGTGTACGGGTCCAAGGTAATGCAAATGTAAGTGATTTGATATATTACCAGGTAATATGCATAGTAGTACCCATATATTACCAAGGTTTTGCTGGGATGTAAATAAACATTAACGCTGTGACGTGACTTCTTAAGAATACTTTTTCCATCTTCTAACCAAAAAAAAAAGAAATATCTTGTAATGAAATGTGTTCCGTATATTTTGACAATTAAAGAAACAATTTAATTTTTTATCCACCATAAATATTTAGATTAACCAAAGTGATGTCAACCATATGGATTTAGTATAGGAGAAAAAAATAAAAGAAAGACAAAAACAAACACTTGACTAGTAAATACTCGTAGATAAACTGTAAAATCAACATTGATACATGTAGAATTTAGTAGAAGTCGAAATATTTTGCATATGGTACAAGTAAGCACATTAGGGTGGCACTTTCATTTAAAGAAAATTTATGTGTCTGATTCTATGAAAAAGTCTGTGACTCTATTCCCCTTGTGTTTGTTGTCTTTTTAACAGATTAAAAAAAAAATTAAATTAAAAAAATCTAATTTTGTTTGTCAATATTTAATAGAGACGATACCATTTAAATTTTTTTTTAATTTTTAAGACAAAAATTTTAATAAATAAATTGGAAGATAATTCGGAGATATTTGGAAAATATAATTCAAACATTTGATTTATATTTTTTTTTTGCATAATATTTTATGAGAAAATTGCGGCAATTTTAAGCTTGTTCGTTTACTTACTACAAGTTACTACTTTTACTACAGCTGAAAAAATTCAATACAGAAAGTAAACAAAACCTTCCAATTGTAGTAAAAGTAGTAAGAATTTGGAGTAAATGAACACACTGATTACCTTTTTATTATCAGATAAAGAGAATTTTTTTTTTGATTTGGGAAAAAAATTAAAACAAAGTTTTGTACGAAGAATATTTAAAAAATATATGGGACCAATTTCGTGGAAAAATCAAATTTTGCAGCGCGGAAAAAGTCGGGTATGATAAAAAAAGATAAAGTTGGTCAATTGATTATGTTTGTAGATATTCTTTTTCAGAGTTAAATTTGATATAAAAAAAATAAATCGTTTATTTCGCAGCGGGGATTTTAGTTAGCGATATCACAATTTTATCTTCCATCTAACAAATTAGAGATATAGCCGATTTATCTTCCTGGCAAATTGATTTCGGATTGCATGAAATTATTTCTTTCGGGTAACAGTTACTTCAGACGAAGGAAACTTTCTCATTAGGAAATTGATATTGCCGGCAATAAATGTTTTCTTCCAGGCTATACGATATGTGCTTGCTGGGATACTATTTGATTATTTTCATTCAAATGAAAAATAGAAGATATCACTTAATGTCTTCTTTTGAGATAACTTCCAAATGCTTGCAGGTAATATAATTTGTTGTGACTTTACAACAATAAACACAACTAGAGTCACAGACTGCTTGTAGGTATAAATACGTTAACAAAAACAGACTTATAACAGTCATAAGTCAAAAACTGTGAATAGGCACGTTAGAAATAATTTTTCACAATATAAAAGATAAGTGTTCCTTTCTAGTAGAGCTACTTAGTTTTTCGAAATTAAAAATAATTGTATCCCTACTGTATATATTCCCTCCATATTAGACACATATACAACAAATGACGTAATATTCATGGTACATTTTTAATAATTAGAAAAACAAAACGCCAAGGAAAAACCGAAAATCATTTTTGGTCGATTGTACTTGTACAAGATGTTCATTAAATGAAATAATTTATTATAACGCCTGTTTAGCGAAAAGATCATTAAAAATTTTCACGTTTGTCTTTTCTTTAGATGCCATGACAAAATATTTAATAACAATTTCATACAAAATTGTATACAGAACGACGACAATAGGAACATGTGCGATTTTCAATTCAATTTCGAAAATATATGTACGATATGAATGAATGGAATTGAAATACGTTGATGTGTAACTGTGCTTAAATTTATTAATAAATTGCCAAAAAAAAAAAAAATAGGATATATATTTAATTATAATATTTAAAATGGAAGTGTGGTTAATATTGTTACTAAAAATATTGTTACTACTTTTTTCTACTCGACAGTTATGAATGAATGTTTTGTTAAAAAATTTACTTCTTCCCAGAAAAAAAGTTAGATCCAAACAATTGATTGCACAATAGGTACTGCATAATGCATTATGTTGTACAGCCGGTTGTTATACCCTACACCACTACGTGGACAGTAGAGCACCCAAATGTGCAAAAGTGTTATTTTTGCAGCTCCCCGCTCATTTTCAGATAGGATGGGAGTAAAAAATAGGATTTGTGCAAAAATTGGGTTTCTGCGATGTAAACCGGCCAGGCCATTTACATTTATGTCCTCAAAATGACCCTAAAAAAGGTTCATGGATTTATCCATCTATAACTCTTAAACTAGAAGTTTCTGGTGATTAAGGCCTGGTATCTTATGTAATATTAAACAATGATTAAGTGAAAATCATTGTTTAGGTCTTAATTACAGTAACTTGTCGAATTTTAATCTCTGATTCTACTCTAAATATTGATTAAATTTAATTACAGAAATTTCTGTGATTAAGCCCTTAAACATAGATTTTTCACCCTACAATTCGTGTTAGTACTTACATTTTTTACTAATATTGGTAACTTTTTAAAAAGTTTTACGTAGACCAATTATTTTCTAAAATAAACACCTTAAAATATCTCATAATGTCCTCTAAATGATGTATATCTTTAGTAACTTGCCTAGTAATCCCAGTGTAGAAACGGTAATGACATATCATTATTTTTTGGACTACCAGTAATGACACCCACTTACCTTCTGCATTATTTTAAAACATATAATAATGCGTTACTGATAATGACTTATTTTTATCATTATTTCAAATATAAAATAATTTTCTAGATTTTTTTGAAAATTTTTTTAAATCTATTTTTAGATTCAATATTTTTTAAACACTGGTAAAGATATAAGTAACCACATATTTTTTGATTTTTTGTATGTTGGCGAGTAAGTTGACTTGTGTGAAGCAGGTCATTTATGTTTTTTATCTATTAAATATCATATGTCGATATAGCTCAGATGGTAGAGCTAGACTGGCAATCTGTAGACCAGGTTCGATTCCCGCACCAGCAAATTTTATTTAAAAAAAAATACAATAAAAAGTTTTTTTTTTATATAATTTATATTTTTGAAAATCTATATTTAGACTCATTATTTTTGTCAGTACTGGTAAGCACATAGGTAACGATATATTTTTTGATTTTTCGTATGCTGGTGTGTAACCATAACTCATTATTTTTCGCGACACCACCATATAAAGGTAATAAGAAATGTAATAACAAAAGTAACTAGTTACCATTACCAAGTATGTAGTTACATAACCACATATCTGGTAATGATTTTCTACACTGGGATGTATATCTTCTCTAAAAAGACCAATTTTAACTAGGAAATTATTTGGCGGAAATTAGAATAAATGACATAAATTGGATGGTTAGGATCGGTCATAATATTGATATTCCTTTAGCACAAATAAGCCACGATTCGTGTGGCTAAAATTTGACCCAAAAAAGTGAAAACAAATATTTTCTTGTGCATGTATTTAAGGTGTCTCAGAACAATTTTGCAGTTCTGCCAAATTTCAGCTAATGGATATAATTTTTTTTAATATATTTTTTCATAATTATTGAACCAATTTTTACTATTTATCAAAATTAACTCATAAAACTTAACTTCCCAGTCAGAAAAATACAAACGGGAAAGCAGTGGAAAAGCACTTTAGCAGGTGGTACAAGTACTGGCAAAAAGTGCTTTCCCATTTCCAAAATGATAACATCATTAGACAAAAGGACCGGCTGTTCAAAAAGCGCCGGAAAAGCACTGGAGGAACAAAATTTTTAAACGTTGGCAAAACCAATAAATAGGTGGTCTGGAAATATATTTTCCAAAATAAAATTTAAAAAAAGTTCATATGTATTTTTTTTGGTCCTGCCGTGATTTGAACCCAGGCCGTCAGATTGGCAGACGAATGCTCTACCCACTGAGCTAACGAGACATATAATATTTAATAGCTAAACACATAAATGAGTGATAATCGCTGGACAACTACTGGCTGTGCTAAAAAGCTAGCACTGGCAAACAGTTTTTTGGAACTAATACGCCAGCGTTAGAACAAAAAACTTTCAAATTAAAAAAAATTGAAAAAATTTGTTTTGCTTGCTGCCGGATTTGAACTCGGAACCTTCTGACTACAAACCTTTTTTAACGAAGCGTCAGCATTTTTATAAAATCATTGCTCTACCAGTGAATTGATTTTTGTACGCCTGGTAGCATTGGCTAGGTAGCACTGGATAACCACTGGTTGCAAACCTTGGCATATCACTCTAAGCCAATTCTTTGCCAGTGGTTTTTTTTATAAACCACCGAAATTTTTGTAAAACAAATACTGGTAAAACGCTTTTTTCAAACGCTGGCAAAGCGTCCCAAATGAGTGTTCTGCCAGTCATTTATTTTTAACACCGTGGTTACCCAGTGGTATGCCAGTGCTTGATTTTTTGTACCACTGGCGTTTTCTCATTGGGTTACCACATGTCCATAGGTGACCATATCTTGAAATGTCGGACAGAGCCAATTAACAAAAGTTAGGATTTATACATACTCTTGAGATTCTAATGTAATGAGAATTTTTAAAGACGTCATATATTTTTCCACCAAGGATTATTTTTGGATTCACATCTTTTATTCTCCACAAAATTTCTAAATTTTAATTTTAGCAATCATTCTTTGGGAGATGTCACTGCATGTGTATACTAAATTTGATCAATATATGTTTTCCTAAACCAATAACAAATAATGTACAGGCATAGGTTGATTTGTTTCCTTTTGGACCTAGTTTCCTAATTATTTCAAACTATAAAGTCTGGATTGAATGTAGTCAAAAACGTCAAAAATCATCTTATCCTTCATAAATATTTCTTAACAACACCTTCCTGGACTAAAATAAAATTTATAATTATACACACTTACCCAATGAAAAAAATTAAGATATGCATGTAGCATGCAAAAAGACACTTCCTATTTGAGGCATTTAGCGATTGCAGATTTAAAAAATAACAATTTAGTCATCTATTGTATAATTTTATCATCCCGTGGCATGCGAAAAATTCAATAAAAAATTCGTATTTCGCGAGTTTTCAAAACTTTTTTATTTTCTTTCATTACTTTATTCGTATTGTCAAATGAAAATATCTAAAATTAAGAAATTATTGATTAAATTGTTATAAGTTACCGATATTATTTTAAGTAAGTCAATGATTTCTTAATCAATAATTAAGGTAAAATAATCATTGGAGATAAGATACCAGCCCTAACTTACATAGCAAACATTTCTTTATGCAAACATTTTCTTTATACAAACTTTTAACCCTCCTATGACTGTTAGTGGTGTTTTAAGCGGTAAACATAAAATTTTTTGTCAAAACTAAACTTTGAATGTCTCTCATTTAATTTTGCAGACTTGTGAATACGTATACTCTTCATCAGATACAGTAGACGCTCGCAAATTAGAACCGCTATGTTTTTGAGGCAATTCTAATTTCTGAATTATTCTAATTTCTGGACGTTTTTTTTTCGAAAAAAAATTGAGTAAATTTACTTCCAAAAACTTAAATAAAACTCTATTTAATATTTTTTAATTCAATTTTATTTGATAAAAACAAGAAAACAAAACACAACAATTCAGTCCAATACATCAAATGTATTTTTTTAAATTAAAAATATGAATATAAAAAAAAAACGAATGGCAACAAAACATAGCAATGCAGTTCAATTACATCACATATATTTTTTTTAATTAAAAACTAAAAAACTGTATTTAAAAAAAATTAAACAATTAAAATTAAACAATGGCCAAGTTAACAACTAATCTTTGTTTGACATATAATCAGTTATATTTGTTTGTTTTTTTGGTTTCTTTAAATCCGAAATATCATTACGGAGAGCCAAAAGATTACTTATGTGCTTAGTTGAAAACAATTCACTGTTATTGCACCATTTTATTAAATTATTTACGCTTTCAATGGCTGTAGTATTAGAGACAACTGATGATACTGCAACAACGTCGTCTTCGCTGCTATCTGAAGACTCACCATCGCTACTGAGAACATAAACAGATCCGTCATCAAACATATCTTCATTCCATCTGTCGATGTCTTCTATACCGATGCAATCGTTGGGAGCTATTTCTTTTAAAAGAGCTTGAGTTATCTGAATAACTTCGTTGCAGTCCTGATCTATTTGCAACAATTGTGCTATTGGCACGTCATCGTCGCTGTCGTATTGGTTAGAGTCCCAATTGGACAATTTTGACCAAGATTTCTTCATAACACTTTGTGGTACCGCATCCCAAGCTTGTTTCAGTAATAATATAGCATTGCGGATCGAATGGGATTTCAAATGATTCTTCAGTTCACCACCTTCAGCCATTAACTGAGAAAGAAACATACTTCTGTAATTGAGCTTTGTTAACTTAATAGGGTTTTGATCCATTGGTTGTAAAGCTGCTGTCACATTTGGTGGAAAGAGTAATGCAACTATGTTTCCATCGTCACTTTTAAGTTTCTCAATGGGTGTATGAGCGGAGCAATTATCTATAAGCAAAATGGCTTTCGGAGGCAAATTATTTTCCTGAGAACAGCGGATCACCTGTGAATTGAAAAAAATTTTAAAATTATGTACTGAACCTGAAATCAATATTTTTGTTTACCTCTTTAATAAATATTCCGTGAAACCATTCGTGAAAAATCCGAGAAGTCATCCAAGCATTTTTTGAAAAGTTGTAATGCGGAGGATTATTGAAATTTTTAAAACACCTGGGTTTTTTTGCTTTTCCAATTACCAATGGAACTAATTTGTGTGATCCATCAGAGTTTGCACCAAGTAGGACTGAAATTCTGTCTTTTTGAATTTTATGTCCAGGGGCATTTTTTTCAAAAGCAGAGACATAGGTTCTGTCTGGTAGGCAACGAAAAAATAATCCGGTTTCGTCGACATTATATATTTGTGACTCCATTAATCCCATCTCAGCGATCTTTGCACGATATCGATGAATAAAAGGAGTGACTGAAGCAACATCACTGGAAAGAATCTCGCCACAAATTTTTAAAAAACGGATACCGTGTCGCTTCTTAAATTTGGTAAACCATCCATCACTTGCCCGGAATGCATTTTCATCTTTATCGGGATATTCCTCTCTAAATATTTGTTTAGCTTTCTCTTTTAATATTGGCCCAGTCAATGTACACTTTTTTTCTCGTTGATTTAAAAACCACTCATACAGACGACTTTCCATTTTTGGATATTCAGCGCTGTGCAAAGATTTATTGTTTGCCTCCTGATATGTGTTTGAAACAGCATTTAATATTGCTGTTCTATGTGATTTGATGTAGCTGATTGAAGATGTTGTCACATTAAAATCTAGGGCTAACCGGTTCCCTTGAACGCCTTTGTCAAGCTTTTCTAATATTTTGACTTTAGTTTCCAATGATAAAGTGTTTTTTTACGTTTATTTAACATTTTAAATGATACACTTTCACTATTTAATAGAGACTGCCAAATAATATGTACATGCGTATCAAATTTCACAAATAAACTAGCCAAAAATGTACATAAATGCGACAAAAAAAAAACAAATAGGGAAAAACATATATAATTTGGTGATTCCCCTTTTTAGTTTTACTTTATTCAAACAGAATAAAAATAAATTGGGGATTTCCTGTGTATTCAAATAACCAAAAAAAAAAAACGCTCAGAAATTAGAATTTTAAATTCGAATTTCAGAGCGTTTAATGTATTGCAAACATTGATTCTAATTTCTGGACGTTCGAATTACTGAAAGCTCTAATTTGCGAGCGTCTACTGTAATAGGAAATTTAGCGTAGATTGAAAGCAAAATAAGCTTATCAGCCTAAAAACTGATGAGTTATAGATTTTTTACATATGTGCACTAGGAAGCCATGTGAATCTTCCATTTTTGGGTATAAGATGTGTTCAGCGAACTTATGTAAAACACTACGAGGTACAGTTTTGTGGAACTATTTAACCCTCTTACTCTTCAAGTAAAGGGACGTTTTTGACCCCGTTTTTAAAAGGGTCAAAAGGCCCGTAATCAGAAGAGTTAGAGCGTTAAAATGTTCCACAGAAATGTCTCACAAAATGTTTTACATGAAATAGAAGATTCACATGGTTTCCTCCTAAAATTTATGTTTATGGGCTTTTTAGCGGCTATTGTGTATAAGTACGAAATTAACCCTTAAACACATTTTAAGTTTTGACTTATTTCTGGCATTGAACTTAAGTTTTCAACCTTAATGTCTTCAGAGACTTATAGTAGAATTTCATGGCAAATATTTTTGTGGAATATTTTAACCTCAATTAAAGTACCTTTAATTGAGGAGTTACTTACGGCCACAAACGACCCGTAAGTTGAAGAGTTAGAGGGTTAAAATGTTCCGCAAAAATATTTGTCATAAAATTCTACTATGAGTCTCTGAAGACATCAAAGTTTAAAATTAAGGTTCAATGCCAGAAATAAGTCAGAACTTAAAATATGTTTAAGAGTTAATTTCGTGCCAATCTGAAGGCGCTCAATACATAGAGCACCCATATGTGCAAAAGTGATATTTTCTCACCTCCCCACGCACTTTCCGGTAGATTGGGTGTAAATAATAATATCCCCGTGAAAATTGATCCTCTCGGATTAAAACAGGCCAGTCACCCGCAGTCATATTAACCCCCCCCCCCCGCCCATCAAAATTGGCTTGTTTACACACTGAAGCTCGCAAATACGAAGATATTTCAATGAAATTTTGTGCGCTGACTCACATTGTCCCAAGGACAAAGCCTATTGATTCTACATAGGATCGGTCCATATTTAGACCTATCGAACATATTAGCTATATTTCCGATTTTCTCGTCTTTTATCATTTTATAGAAAATTTAGACATAAGTCCATTTTAACCCATTTGAATTTCGGATCCAAACATTAGTTGGTTTTTAACCAGATTGGTGTAGGGTATTATTGTATATAGTCGGCATGCCCGACTTTAACTTTTTTACTCGTTTTTTGTACAACTTTTATACGATTCTCACACTCAATCATTTAATTAATCACAATGTTTATAAAACGTTTGTTTATATTAATTTTAAATAAACAATTACGTTTCTTAAGATATTGCACCTTGTTTTCTAAATCAAATTATTAGTATTTATTTTTTTTTTCTTAAGCCTAATAAATGCCAACAATAATAATTTTAAACGTGTAAATAAATCGTGCAGTCCATAAAACTGATTGTTTGGATTACAGATGAAACACAAGGCAAGAACAACAAAAAAATATATAAATTTATTAACTTGTTTGCAAAACTATTATATTGTATAACAGCTAGAAATAGGAAAAAAAAATTAACGATATTAAAAAAGATAATGTAATAAAAATTTATTTCATTTGAAAAGCTATTTGGGTGGTATTTTTTTCTGATGAATGAACATTTTTATACTTATGTGCATGCTTTTGTTTTGTCTAGAATAACATATATATTTCAAATATGCAAACTCAAAATAGTAAAATTTGCGAAATAAAATGACATAATTTGTGAAACTTCATAATTTGTAGTTTTTAAGGAAAATGTTTTAGTTAAAACTAAAAATATTTTGTACATAAATTAAACCAACTACTTAATTAAGAGTAGAGTCTGTTTGCGGGTTTTCTAAAATGTCCATGAAATTTGGATTGTAATAGAGGGAGAAAAATTAAAAACACTTTGGACAGGAAAACTAATTGGCACAAGTTAATACACTCGTAGCATCGAATGTATAACACTATGCGACAGTCAAAATCGGGATGGGATGAAACCAACGGGAAATGTTATATCGGTCAAAAACAAGTTATACGTGTCCCGGAGTTTCGCTGGGTCAACCTAGGAATCGAGATATATCTTTTTTTTGACATGACTCGAGAACCACTAGTCCGATTTTGCTCAAACAATTTTAAAAAAATTAAAAATTACAATTCCTTTAATCTGTTCATATAACGTTTTTCTATATACTCAACAGTTTTGCCTGTAAAAATAAATGTTTGTTACCGCTACCATAAAAATCAATAACCTTTTGTTTATTACTTTTTTTTAATGTTTTAGGCAAAAAATATTTTTTTCTTCATACATTTATTTTTACCGGCAAAACATTTAAGTATATAGAAAAACGTTATATGAACAGATTAAAGGAATTGTAATTTTTAATTTTTTTTAAATTGTTTGAGCAAAATCGGACTAGTGGTTCTCGAGTCATGTCAAAAAAAAGACCACCAAAGGTCAAATCGATATATCTCGATTCCTAGAGATGACCCAGCGAAACGCCGGGACACGTATAACTTCTTTTTTTACCGATATAACTTTCCCCGGTAGTTTGAACCCTTCCCGATCACTGACCCCTACCATTTGTTTCACAGTGTAATTAGCAGACAAAGCTGCTAAAAAATAATTAAAAAACAAACTGCGAAAAAAATTGCTAATATCAGCATAATTTGTTTATTAAATAAAGGGTTTTTCAATAAGAGCGCTACAAAAGTAAAAAAGTTTAAATAAAACAAAAATGGTTGTGGATATCAATGAAATTCTTTATTCCTGTGAAAGTACGTTCGATGCCATTATGTATGGAAATCGATCTCTTTTGCATGGCCACCACGGGCACTCTTGCAGAAGTCCAGACGCTGAACCCAATTTTCGACGGTTTTCAAGCATAAATCGGCCGATACTGCTGCAATTTCACGTTCGATATTCGTACGAAGTTCATCAATCGTCGCTGGCTTGTTGGCATAGACCATAGATTTGACGTAGCCCGTCGCTCAATTGTTGATCTGCTAGGACGATTATGACGACCATTAATTGGACGTAGCGCTCTTAACGTTGAGGCCACTGACTCCGAATTTTGGTAGTTAATTTTAATAATTTCGACTCGTTGTTGGCTCGTATATCTTTCCATCATGAAATGGCAAACCTTACTGAAGAGAAATGTCAAAAGAGCGGCAAGAAATATGGCGTCGTTTGCTGTCCCTGTTTTTCTACTTTTGTAGCGTCCCTGTTGAACAACCCTTTATTAATAAGATAAATACAGCAGGACAAAATCGATTAAACCTACAAAATTTATTAAGTAGATTTGAGGTTAAGAAAAAGAATAAACATTTTTTCAAAGTTATAGACACATTTTTAATTTGCAAATCAGACTAGATCTAGTTTCTGCCTTTTTTATGGACAGGCTTCATCAGTGATTTTCCATTAAATTGTATTATTGTTTATATTTTATTGTCAGATGGGCTCTATATGATAATTTACTCTCAGAAGTGATCAAACAGACATACAATCATTCTGCTTTAAATTTTTTGTTTATCTTCTTATCTCCTCTTTGTAACCCTTTTCACTTATTCTGCTTTTTATACTTATTCTGCTTAAATCAACAAAATAAATTTTGCATAATACTAGAGGTTTCTAGCACTTGAAAATAGGCCCACTAACATTTTATTAAATTCAACTTACATTTAGTTTTCTTTTTGACTGTTAAGAAAATGAACCACAAATTTGCATTTCTGTTGACATCTCTTTCTCTCGATCTTAACCGTGTTTGAAGGCTTCGATTTAAAAATGTATACTATAATTTTGTTTAAAAAATTACTGTTGAAAAGATGATTTTATAAGTATAATTTTGGTTTATATTAGTTTTAGTTTTATAATATCTTATAAGACATTTCAGATCAAATATCATGTGATTATATATGATGCGCCAGATCTGCCTAGAATTTGTCAGACCTACTGAGATCTAATTAGATCCCAAATTTTCCCCCAATTTCAAGCTCTAATTAGATCTGGTACAATCAGATCTGGAGCCAGTTGTTATTGGTTTGGTGTTTGGTTGAATCGAAAGATAACTCAACGAATTCTGCTGAAACTGTCAATCAGTAATCGAGGAACATAAGGAAAAAAACCACGTCTATGGTCTATTTAATTTTACAAAACTTCAGAAATTTTTGATATAAATAATTGTGTTGGTCACATTAATTTTATCTTTCAACCAAGCGTTGACGAGTTGTTGTATTTTGGAAATGTAGTTTATGAATGAATTTTACCTAGAAGAAATTACTCTACTTTCGAATAAACTCATTCATTAAATATAGTGTCATACTTTGAACGATGTTTTTCGCCCATTTCTAATATGGCGGTTTTTTTTTTAGTCTATTCAGTATTGTTGTTTTTCATCAACAGTCACACAGAGTCTGCAACATTGTTGTTTTGTTCTTGTTTCGGCTCTCCAATGCATTTCCTATTCAGAATGTATATATACAAAAAATGGAAATATCACCAACATAAAAAGTAAGAAAACAACACTTAAAATCATTAAATCAACGTAAACAAAGCATTTTCAAAACAAGTAAAAAAAAAATAAAGTCGGACATGCCGATTATATGGAACCCTACACCACAGTATGATTTGGCTCATATTCCGAAAGGGGAATTTAAATTAACGGCTAAATATATGTGACGCGCAAAATAGAAAGGGACCTAAGGATAGAAAGGGACCTAACGTCAGGAGAGTATGGGATCGGTCTCATTCGATGCTCAGATGTTGTCTACAACAAAAAAAAAAAAAATTGATTATTTTACCCTTAGGTCCCTTTCTCTATGCGCTGTCACATATATATTGATATATATAATAAAATAAATAAAAAAATATTTAAAATATTTTGCATGTAAAGACCGCTTCAAATGAATTTAAAAACAAATGAAATTTCACTTGAAATCAGGACTACTAACATTTTATTAAATTCAACTTACATTTTCTTTTGTTTTTTTGACTGTTAATAAAATCAGCCACAAATTATGAAAACAACTAACGAAAATTACTTACAATTTTTTTGGTTTATTGTCTTAAAAACTGAATGTGATTGAATGAAACGAATGTTGCGATTTCTCAGTATTTGATGTTGTTGTTTTTTTTTTTTAATAATAATATGTAGTAAAAATTTCATTTCTTCTACAAATTAATGTTATTTTCATTTGAAACAACAAAACTGAAATACTACTTAAGCAATTAAAATAACGATTTTTAGATATTGGAACGGATCGGGGTTCCAATGTCTATACTATGTCAGGTATTTCAATTCAATTCTTTATTGATATAACCGAGCCCAGTGGGCCAATATCGGCTCGAAAATTTACAAAATAAATCCCCAATGGCCTTCGTAAGGTTTTATTTTTTTTTTTAGTTTATTTGAAGTCTTGAAATTTTATACGTCAAACTTTTGGGTTTCTACTAGGGTATTCAATTAATCGGCTTTTTATTTTAATCGATTAATCGTGCAAATAATTATTCGGGTTTTTTACTTAACCGGTTAATCGAACAAAATTTTAAAATTAATCGATTAATCGGAAATATTTTATGTAAAATAATACACATACAGTTGTTGTGTTTTTAATAATTTTATTTAAAAAGCGAAAGAAAATAAATTCTGTAACTCTTCTGAAATTCATAAAAATAAAAAAGTGTAATAATTGAGATCAGATTTTGTCAATATTTTTATTTTTTCTGTCCCCTCTTTCACATATTAAAATTGTATCCAAATCGGGGAGAACCACACCCAAAAGAAGAATATAAAACCCCGTACATTAATTTGTATCTCTTTCGTATGCATTGAATACACAAAAAACGTAAATTTAGAGAGGAATTCCGTTGAGAAATTGTTTTCCCTCTATGTTTCCGTACCTCCATCTTTTTATTTTATTAATTCAAAGTGCTCACTAAACAAGCTTTATTACATTGAGCATTAATTATAATTAATAATTTAAATAATCATTAATTACTATAATTATTAATGTTTTCATTTAATATCAACGTTTAAAAAGTCGTAAAAATAATTAAAAGTTTATTATGCGTAAATAGATACCACTACTTTACTAGATAAGCCACAACAACAGGGTAGTCATTTGGAAGATGACAAAGCAAACTGTGATAATTTTATATTGTTTTTTCTTTGGGATTAAAGATGTTTCTTAACGCTCCTACTTGAAAACATGAAATTCTCATTTAGTTGAAGCTAACAAATATTTCTAGAAATTCTAAAAGGTCGTCCCTTAATTATTTTCTTAGGCCAGAATGAAATTCGGATAGGTACAAGCCTGCAGCAAATTATTTGTCACAATTTTTTAAAAAAAATTTTGAGGTTTTAGCATATTTACTTTAATAAAAAATTTATATTTTTAAACATTTTTGTAATTTTCTACTAATTTCGATTAATCGATTAAACGTATGAAATTATTCGAATTATTCGTTATTCGAAATTTGGACAATTTAAATTATTCCAACAATTTTTGTGAAAAATTGTTCGATTAATCGAGTAACAATTAATCGATTGAATACCCTAGTTTCTACCCAGGCCACGCCTCCAAAGGTATAATTTAGTAACGAATATTGAAAAAAAAAAACGTGAAAGAGCACTAAACTTTTCGTAAATTTTCAAAAATGAGATTTTTCATTGAACTAATGAGAACACAAATTTTCCTAAATTTTTTGAGAAATATTCATAATTTTTATGAAACTACTTTCTATGCGTATGAAATTTTTATAAATAATATTAAATTATTAAGAATTTAATGCAAAGTTCCAATGGACGAAACTTCATTGAATTAATGTAAGAATTCATTATTAGCATGCAGAAAATTCTCTTAGTTTAGTGATTAAACAACACATAATTCACAAAATTATTAAATTTAATTTTAAATTAATAGCAATAAAATATACCTAAACGGATTATGTGTTTATAATTACACATGTTGTGTGTAATTTTGGTATTTTTTTGACAAATCTAAATTTTGTAAATTTAGTAACTTATAATACTTAGTAGTAAAAAAACATAAAAATTGGCATTTGAAAAAATTTAAGAAATTTAAAACAATAAAACAAGTTTTCTAAAAATTTGTACTAATGTTATCGAGGGTTCTCCAGCCGGACCAATGATTTTGATATGTTGGTGCAACATCTGCACTTGAGAGGTAACGATAAATTGGTTTTCTTTCAGAGATTTCGATTTAGATTAGGCTTTCCTTCCAGCGTTGTGGGATTTGACTCCCGTGAATAATTAAGTTGCATCGGTAACACAGTACAACAAGAAAAAATTACGGTTTTCTGAAAATGGATTCTGGTAGAGGAGGCCAAAAAAAAAATATACGTGTGTCGGTGGTTTGAAAGATCCCATCGAAATTTTATTTTAGGGTAGGTTAAAATTTCCCCCTTTTATCGGCATAGGAAACAATGTACAGGTATAGGATGTGTTCAGCGAACTTATGTAAAACAAAACGGGGAACATTTTTGTGGAGCATTCTAAGCCTCTAACTCTTCAATTAAAGCGACTTTTTTGACCACTTTTTAAAAAGGGACAAAAAAGATCCGTAAGGAACTATGTGAATCTTTCATTTTAGTTGTAGGATTTGTTCAGAGAACTTATGTAAAACACTACGAGGAAGATTTTTCTGGAACATTTTAACCCTCTAAATCTTAAACTTATGGGTCTTTTTTGTCCCTTTTTAAAAAGTGTCCAAAAAAGTCCCTTTAATTGAAGAGTCAGAGGGTTATAATTAGGGTTTGGGGTTCGGGAATTCCCGGGAAATCCCGGGAAAAGTTTGCCAGGAATTCCTGGGAAAATAATATATTTTAATAAATATTAAATTTTTTAAATTGTTTTTGTTTGGAATAGCATTTTTTAATTTTAGTCATAAAAAAACATTTTAAATACCAAAACAAAAATGTCATTGTTAAAATCTTTTAAAAGGGAGTCAATTTATTTGACACACAAAAAAATCTTTGCCAAGTAATTAGGAGGATTTCAACTAATAAAGATTTTTCGCATAACTTATTCAAAATTTAAGTAGTAAAACCTAAAAACCTGGTAAAATGTTTAAAAGAAATATGAAAAATAAGTTTTGTTTCTTACAAATAATCGCCCTTACTATCTAAATTTTTCAAATGTATATTTTATATTTTAGGTAAAGTCGACTTTAGTTAAAATATTGGGTGGCAGTATACCTTGACTTGGTTTATTTTTGGAGCAGTTTTATTGGTTAATTTATTTTCAACCAATCAAAATGTTTGAAAATATAAATATTTTTGTAAGGTTTTCATACACAAAATGAACAAAACCGTTTGATTAAAAATAAAGTCGAATTTAAATTTAAAATACTCCTTTATATTAAGGGCCAATAATTTTATAAGTAACGTTTTCATTAATAAATGTGATATTTTTAAGTAAGTTTACTTTATTTTAATACATCTGCTTTCAAACTATTATATTGTTTTATATTAAAGAATAAAATGTCAGGAGTATGGAAATACTTCACATAAAAGAGCAAGCAATGCAGCGCAGTGCAATATTTGCCCTAAAAGACTAATGGTTAACGGAGGTATCTAAATTTGGTTACCCGAAAAAAAATTGATGGTCATGAAACTTCTCTTAAAGAAAACAATAACAAGAATAAGGTTCCAACTAAAATTAGCAAAGTACCCGAAGAAAAAAGTGTAAGCTGAATAGGCATTGAACGTTTTATGGTAGAGCAACATTTCCTGAAATGGTATCCAAATTAGCCGCAATCGACGGAATGTCAATTCGCACCATAACTAGATCTTCGTTTATTCGAGAAAATTCTTATAATAAAAACCTGGCATTGCCAAAAAATGAAACCGATGTAAAGAACATTATATTAAATTACTACAATCATGTGAAATATATCATGATATAAGAAATAACGAACAATATTTCTAACAATAGGAGATTTACTATAATCTTAGATGAATGGACAAGAATATCACAAAAGAGATATTTGAACATATGTATAAACGGAAATAATTCATTTTATAACCTGGGGTTGGTTTATATATCAGGAAGATGTAATGCCGATGAAATAAGAAGAATTGTAGAAATAAGACTAGAAGAGTTTTATTTGTCTTTGGAAAATAACATTGTGGCCACCATATCTAATGGGCCAAATGTGATTAAACGGTTTATTTCCGACAGTCCAGTAGTGGGTGCTTTCTGCTGGAATCATGCAATTCATTTGGTAGTGCTTAGAGTCATTTATGTAAAATTAAATTTTCAACATTCTGATATTTCTTACTTTGAATTCTCACTACACAGACTGCATTTGTATTGAATTAGTGTTTTTTTTTAACAAAAAATACTTATATAGGTGGTTTTCATTAACAAATTTGTTCAAAAATATTTACCGGGAATTCCCGGGAATCAAATTTTTTATTCCCGTTTCCCGGGAAATAAAAAAGTCCGGGAAATCCCAAACCCTAGTTATAATGCTCCACAAAAAGAGTTAAAGGGTTAAAATGTTCAGGGAAAATATTATTTATAGTGTTTTATATAAGTCTGCTCAACACATCCTATACCTAAAATGGAAGATTCACTCGGCATTGAAGTTAAATTTTCAACTTTGATGTCTTCAGAGATTTATAGTATAATTTCACGGCATATATTTTTGCGGAACATTTTAACCCTCTTACTCTGTAATTAAAGGGACCCAGACAGAAATTGCCAACTTTACCATAATCATACACCCGCAGAGCACTGATTTTATAAGAATTACAAGGGTTTGTTAAAATAAGGTTTAAAGTCAGAAGGTCTCGAGTTCCATTCCTATCACTTATTTACACACAATTTTTATTTTTTTTATAATTTTTGTTTTCATAACTTCTTTTTATAAATTAAATTTTTTTTATTAAGTTTAATTGTTTTTTATAAAATATTTTTTTTTTAAATCTTTTTTGACCATCCATATTTTTGTTTTCCTGACGTTATCTTGTATACATGCCTCGCTAGCTTAGTATGTAGAGCGATTGTCTAACAATCTGACGGCCCGGATTCGAGTTACAGCCCGACCATGTTTTATTTAAAATAATAAAAATTTTTTTTTCTAAATAAAAATTGTTTTCGGAAAAAAATTTTTTTTACAAGTTTTATATAATAGGCATCAATGTTTTGGTTTTTCCAACATCATGGCAATGTTGGCCGCTTAGTGGCAACCAACCTTTTGCCGACGCTTGTAAGTTAGGTACAACTGCTGTTATAATTGATTTAATTTTTAAGCTGTTACATTTTATACAAGTCTTACAAGTTATCTTAGTGTGTAGAGGTCTCGGCTGACAATCTGGCGGATTGGGTTCGATTCGCATCAGAACCGTATTAAAAAAAAATACTGAAAACAATTATTTTTAATTTTTTTCATTAAGAATGTTTTGAAAATCTATTTTTAGACCACCTGTTCAATCGGATCCAGGGCAATACTGTCAAGATGGTTAATCCCGCGTTCTGCCAACAAATAGCCGACCATCGCCAATGGTATGCCAACATTGTGCCGGTCGTATTTTTCTGCCTGGGTAGGTCTAGAATCTAACCCCTAAATTCATAAACGCTTTGTAAAATTGTAAGAGGTTTATTGAACAAATTTTGTATGAAAATTACGTTTTTTAAACATCCCAGCAAAACCTTGGTAATGGGTTTGACCTTTTTCACGCATTGCCTGGTAATGGGTACCCCTTTACACTTGGTTTTACTTAGAAACCTAAAGTAATACATTACTAATATTGTGATAGATCAATACTGAAATAATAATGAAATAAATAATGAAATAATGAGTTACTGATATGGAGATATATCACTACTTATTTGCAGGCTTTAAAATACTATATTACCGATATTGTGTTTTATAATAACTTATTATTAAGGGTAAAAATTATAAGTTATTGGTATTGCATAATGTAATTACTTATTATACGAAAGTATGATTTAATAAAAATTTAGAATCTAATTACATTGCTCGGATCGGTGTACTTTTAAACAAAGTCATTACTGGTAACATCTGATTTTATTTCCTATATGTAACCAATGAAATATGTACTAATGTGAATGACTTACTTCACTCTATAAAAGTATGTACTTATTTCAGCTAACTAGTGAATTTAATATTACAAGTAACAACTTATTTCAGTACTTCCTTCGTAATCAATTATTTTATGCTAAACCGGTACGACTTAGGCAACCATTTACCCCCAATGACACCCCCATGTTAAAATAATGTTTTATGCGACCAAAGTGTAAGTACCCAAGAAAATTTTCTGTTCCAAAGAATCGGTTGTAGAATAGCTACTTTTTATTCACAACCCCTTCTACTGTCGATTCTATAACCGATTCTTTTTGTTTGAAATTGTCCCAAAAGCAACCCCTTCTATAGCCCCAAAGTGGAACCGGTTGCCCTAGAATCAGTTCTGGAACTAGTTCTGAAACTGATTCTACGTCACCCACACCTTCCATATAGGATCCCAGGAACTGGTTCCGGAACCAGTTCCATGGAATCGGTTGTAGTGGAACCAGTTGTGGAGTGGGTGTGGTTGGCTACCGATTGTAAACAATTTTCCTGGGAAGTTCTCAGAATGTGAAGCTTTTTTAATAGGCAAAAGTGGTCAGAAACTGAGGAATACCCTATGGGCATAAGAAACATCAGAAAATGTCACAGATTTTGAGAAGTTTTTCTAAAAGAAAGCACTAAGATTCTAAAAAATCCAGATTCTCCAGATTCTGAGGACTCTTTCTATAAGGAAGCCCTCAGATTACGAGAACTTTTTCTTGTAGAAAGACCACCAGATTCTGAGGACTTCTTCACATAAAAATTTTCTCAGTTTGTAAGAACATTTTTCCTAAAGCAAAAAAACTTCGCTACATGCGAAACATTTCGATAGCCAAAGGTCCTCAAAATTTATGGTTGTTTGTTAGGAAAAATCCTTTGAATGTGATGTTTTTGTGCAGAAGTCCTCTTAATTTGGTGTTTAGGAAAAACTCCCAGGAAAATTTTTTACAATCGGTAGCCAACCACACCCATTCTACAACTGGTGCCACTGCAACCGATTCAATGGAACTGTTCCGGAACCAGTTCCTGGGATCCTATATGGAAGGTGTGGGTGACGTAGAATCAGTTCCAGAACTAGTTGCAGAACTGATTCTAGAGATCCGAAGCTCAGGGTTTTCAAATCTCCTCAGAATCTGAGGCTTCTTTTGTAGAATTTTTTATTAATAAAATATTAACAAAATAATTTCATTATTTTATTAACAGTCAGTATGTTAGGTAAATTTACGCGCAAAAATGGTAAGATTACACATCATTTCGGGAAATTTTCTACACATATTCAATGTAAATTTACAAATTTTGTGTATAATTAACTTAAACGTCGGTTGTGTAAATTTCTTCACAACTCAATATAATATGCTCCACAAAGTAGTGTAGGGCGTACAATAAGAGTCTGCTGTGGCATAAGCTTCTTGGAGTAATGCAGCATTAGGGGAAAAGGAAGTATAAAAATTGAATTTAAAGAAAATGTAAATAGGAAAAATGTACATTACAAATTATTTAACGATCTCTAGTGCTTGAAGAATTTACGATCGATCGTAAAAATCAATTGCTATGCAAAAACTAATGAGGCATTTGAAAACAAATGGTCACCGCGTCATACATACGCACGCCATCTACAACAGACAACATAATAGAGAACTAGTATGAAATAATTTACACAAAGAGGAGCTAGTGTATATGGAGGTATAATTTTATGGAAAAATGTACCTTAACTACCCAGCAAAACCTTGGTAATGACTGGTCATTACTACATGCAATACTTAGATCTCATATCTCATTACCCGTTGAATTACTTTTAAACTGAATGTAATGAGTTACCGATAATTATACCCCACACATTACTATTTCACAATAGCTGAAACCAATAATATATGTTCTAAATCATTAAAAACCATAACTATGGCGTAGCCTAGTGGTTATCGTTTTTGCCTGACAGACATGAGGATCGCTGCTCAACTCGTGTTAGCTTCCATTGCTGTTTTTTTTTTGTAATTTTATTAAACATCTATTTATAGAAATGTTGATGTTCATTAAGCAGTATTTAATAACAAGTTTTGTGAAAAATAGACATGTATAACAGTTGCCACAATAAATGTGTACATAAGTTAAAGCAATAAAAATCATAGTGATGTCGTGGTCTAATGGTTAGAATGTTTGCCTGACAATCGTGGGGTACGCTGATCAATACGTGTCAGCTCCTATTGGTTTTTAAATTTTTATATTTTTTTAAATCTATATTCAACATCTATTTATAGAACAGCTGATAAACTACTTACAGGTAACATCAGTGTAATGACTTTCCTCCAATGACATCACCATGTTAAAATAAGTAGTTTAGTAATTAAAAGGTAACTAGTGAACACTTAAGATTTCAATACCTAAAACTCATTACATGGTAATGAAAGGTTTTGCTGGGTAATTAAAATGTTCCGAAATATTTTTGTAATATTAGAAAAACGTTTGTTTTAACAAGAAAAATCTACATAAAGGATATTCCATTTCTTTGGGGAATTTTACATAACTTTAAAACTGACTACTCTATTAAACTCGTTTAGCAAAATAAACCATCTGATTTATAACAAAATCACCGTGCTCTACAATTCTTCTAAATGTCAACATTTTATGGTATTAAAAATAGTTAAGTTATCTTTTAGATAAGTTAATCGCCCATAACCGTTCGTTAATTTGCTTCATTTAATAAAATTTAGTGCATTTTTCTCTGAAAAATTTATGATTTTTATAATCTGCATTTCCCTTAAAATGTTCGTTTTATTTCTTTGCAACATTGTAATTTTTATAGCCCCATTAAGAAAAAAGCAGGTGCCCCAAAAGATTTGTTCCAAATTCGCTAAGAGTTGAGATGAGTAGAACACTAAAAACGTTTTACCCACTTAAAAACTAATATCAATTATGTGTAATAAAATATGGTTAATAATTCTAAGAAGAACAGCTACAACAACAACGAAAAAGTAAAAATATTAATTAATAAATTGGCGTTAATCCAACAAAACAAAACGAATTACTTTTTTCGTAATATATTTTTGAGGAAAATTATAGCAAAAAAAATCAAAAGTATAAATATAATTAATTCAGTTTTGAAGCAAAAAAAAAAAAAAAAATTAAATCATATGCAAAAAGATTTAGGGTCATATGCATAATCACTTTTTAAGTTTCTAAATAGTTTATAAAACAAATTTCCCATACAAAATTCATTTTATAAACGTGTTATAAGGTTTTCAAATTATTATGCATAAGCACTTTACAAAATTAAGGCAAACATATTAATTTTGTACAATTAAATTAAAATTGCGTATGAGCAGTATGAACTTTTTTCTGTTTAGTTTGAATGACGTTAAAGAAGATACTGTTGTAAATAAATTATTGTTTATTTACGATACGAGGGCGTTCTAGCAAAATATCTTGAAATGTCAGCCAAAGCCAGTTAACAGAGGTAGAGATGATGCACGCAAAATGAAGTCAATGATGAAGAATTGATAATGAAATCGTTATATATTTAAGGGGGTTATCGACATAGAAAATATTTTGTTTTTATTTTTCTATATTTAATTTGGATAGAGCATATTCTTCAGTGTATGCTGCGAAAATTTCAATAAAAAAGTCGAAGAAATAAAATTTCCACGTGTTTTTTGTAAAATATGTTTTAGTCTCAAAGTAATATTCTTTGCGTTAAATTTGTATACAACACTTTTTGCGTGTGTTTTTATTTCATTTATTCATTTCACAAATAATAGCATTTTGACCGAAATTAAATGTATAATAATTTTTCTGTCACCGTTTTTAAGATTATTAGCGTTTAGTTGATATACTAAACTACCCTCTAAGGGGGTTAAATTTTTCTGAACGATTGTCAAAAATTCAATTAACAATATTTTTAATATTTTATTTTTTTATTTAAAAATCATGTTACGTGGTATTTTCTAAAAATATCGGTTTTATATTTCCCCAGCCAAAATCGCCAGAGTTGCCAATTTCATTACTGGCCTTTTTTAAAAAAGGCAAAATCGGTTGCCACTGTGCAGCTTTCATTAATAATCGGAAAATAAAAATGTAAAGTGATTCTTAATCCCAGATAAATTCTCTAGTCCGTATCGTGTTCCGATTTTTATTTAAAAAATTTTTTTTTTAACAAAGTTGCCACACAAACTTAATAATTCCAAAAAAGGCAAGAAATAACACATTTGCACGGGGATATAAAATTTATGTGACCAAAATACAAAAAAACGGCCACGATAAGGACTAGAGTTTTTTGTTGGCTATGAAAGAAAAAAAACCCGGATTGAAATCGGTTAACCCGCCTTGGCTGTACAGTGGCAGCCGATTTTGAACTCAGGGTTGTGGGAAAACGTGTTTAAAGTTTAATATTAATTTTACGCTAAGAAAACTGCAAAATTTCAAAAAACCGTGTATGAACAAAATTTATATCTCGCAGCTTTCTACATGTGCACCAAATTTGAGAAGAATCGGATAAAGAGTATTTTATATATTAACCCAAATATTCTTAAAAACGATGGTAGAGAATTTATTAAACATGTCATTTCGGTCAAAATCTTTTGTTTCGTACATTTTTAATTTGTTTTGTATTTGCTTTTTATTTTTTATATACATTGATTACTTTTATGGCTTATAAAAAGCGATCAGTACCTGCCTCATATAACGTGCCTTCGCCCATCATCGAGGAATCGTCATTGGCTTTTCTTTAAAGACTGCATGCAATTTTTGCACCTTTGGATGTAGTTTTTTCCTTTTTGTTCTGCTGTATTATAATTTTATAATAAAGACAATGATAAAAAACGCTCCCAAAAAATTTTGTGTTCAAATTTAGTGCATGTAATATTACTTTGCGACTAAAATATATTTTACAAAGAACATGTGGAAATTTTATTTCTTCGAATTTTTAATTGATATTTTCTGAGCATATACTGAAAAGTATGCTCTATCCAAATAAAATACAAAAAAAATTCGAAAACAAAATTTTTCCTAGAGTCGATACCACCCTTAACCAATTCCTCCCAAATTTTCACAAATGCACATTTTTAAAAATTTTGTTTTGCCGAACGTAGGGGTCGCCATTTTACATTTTTCGTTATATCTTTGGCATTTACAGTCGGATCTTAAAGTATGATGTTTTTCTCTCGAGGAGACCAGTGTTCTGCTCTAAGGGCGTTTGACCTCAAGCATCCCGTTCTAGTAGTTACCCACCAAATCTCAGTTGCTACCACCCCAATGAACACCCTAATGTCAGAAAATTAAAGCTCGCAAAAAATCATTAAACTTTTGCTAAGGAAGTGTTTCGATAAACCCAGTAGAATTTTTTTTATATATTGGTTGGCGATTAAAATTTTTTTTCATTGGATTTTTCCTTTATAGAAAACACTGGTCTCCTCGAAGCAAAAAAAAAATCGATATATCACACTTTAAAATCCGACTTTAAATTCCGAAGCTATAACGAAAAATTGAAAAAGGCGACCCCTACATTCAGCAAAAAAAAAAAAAAAAATTTTTTTTGAAATTGCCTTGCAAAAATACTTCATATTGGAGGGTGTACGGTCTAGTTGCAAAAATTTTGTCCGTTTTGCTCTATCTCGCTGAGTTTTCGAGATAGAGGCCATTTTGTAAAATGCTGATTTATTTTTAAATGGCCCATGCTCCTGTGGTGTATTAATACACCCCAATAATATAAACAGGTCTGGTATTGTAACGCTTCCGATTGATCCATTTCTATGAAACAGTCACGTGGGTCACCGCTCTAAAAAAGTAAATATTTCTACGTAAAATATTCAATTTTATTTACTTTGCTGAGTCATTTCTTAATAATTTTCTTGACATAAGAGTGATGCTAATTTGGCTTCTATTTTTTTTCTTTTAAATTGGGTTTTTGTTTAAATTGAAATGAATTGGGTATAACATTGGGGATTTAAACATTCAAAATGGGAATGAGCTGAAACTTTTCGGGCAATACAGAGCAATATTGCCAGAAAAAACAAAACAGTAGTCAGCGCCATCTTTTGCATTAAAAACCGCTTGTTACCGTAATTTAGGATCATGTGAAACCCCTGATTTTAAGAATCACAAAAAAAAAACATTTAAAAGTTTCAAAGTTTTTTTTTTGACTTTTCTTTAATGCAATTAAAAATATGAACTTCTGAAATCAGCAGTTTACTATTTTTTTAAGCAAATAT
The DNA here is from genome assembly GCA_949987735.1 of Leucophora obtusa. Lineage (NCBI taxonomy): Eukaryota > Metazoa > Arthropoda > Insecta > Diptera > Anthomyiidae > Leucophora > Leucophora obtusa. The sequence continues at coordinate 48,468,780 of OX465295.1, forward strand.
TTCTGTTGATTTTATTATGTAGAAATAAAAATTTGTTTTGGCTATTTATAGTCTACTAGTATTAAACAAAATTTTCTGCAGATTTTACAGTAATATTTGGCATTTTCAGTTAATTAAAAGTTATATTTTTGTTGTTCTTATCTTACTAGTATAAGTAAAAGAATCTGCTAATTTCAACAGTTTTTTCTGCAAGGTAATTTTTTACTAATTTTTGTAAGATTTTTCTGCTATATTTGTAGATCAGTGGTCGGCATCCATAGCCACCAGTGGCCGATCATAATCGGCTTTTTACACGTACACAACACTAATGGCAACAAAACTCATAACTAAGAGCGTAAAATTTATTTAGTAGCATGGAAGCTTTCAACAAAGCAGGTTGACGTCGCTTTGTTTAAGAAATTTTAGAAAAATATTACACTCTTAAAATTTTACAAGAACAGGAAATTTATTATCAATTATTATTATTTCTTTAGTTCATTAAAATTTACTAACTAATGGAATACTTTTTGAGAATAAATAATATATATACAAAAATATTCATATTTTTTAAATAATGTGTATAATAAAATTTATTATGAATTATTTAAAAAAATTAAATTACTATAAATTATTTTTTTTTTATTTCTTTAATTCATTCATGCATTCATTATTACATTTCTTCATTAATTCATGTTCTTAATATACAAATATAAATTTAAAAATGATAAACTAATTTCTCACAGTGTAGAAACACAATAAATTCACAGTTCTTTAAATAAAGAAGATTTCATTCACATATTTGCAATAGTCACATCTGTTTAACACTGCAATATATTTTTTTTATATAATTTATATGCCAATATACAAGTTACCTTTCAAATATTTAAATGGTCAATAAATATGAAAATTTAATAAACTAAAAAAAAAACCGGAAAAGGAAACAACACAAACACACACACACAACACACACGTAAAGTAAATAAAAACGCAATACATTTGATATTAATTTAAAATTCAAACACATAACGATTGTGTTGAATAACAAATTCTCCAAGGTACAAAGTTATTCCTTACAGCTAAAAAACAAAATATAAAAAATCTTTCGATAACAATTGGCTAAGAATATGGTAGAAAACTAAACCTTACCATCTCAAGTAACCTGTAAGGAAAAAATGTACAATGTGCTCTTTTTTAACGAGTTCCCAGGAGTAACATATAAATAAAAACCGAAGTAAGATATGGAAATGGAAGGCACACAAACAAACCACATTTACTTACGTGATGGTCGATATAAGAAGAATCATGATTATGATGGTAATGTTAAACAGGCATATGTTTTCTTTTATCTTCTTTCTTCTCCTAGGAGAAGTATCTCAGGAATCACAGTTATTGATAAGCTTATCATAATAAAATTTGATTTTTATTATGTTGTAGGGAAATTCTCTTATCAAGTATTGGTTTAATAGAAAAGTTTTTAGTTCATAAATTTGTTTTATATAATTTAAGAACATTTTGTTTTGTTTTTCTAATTTGTATGTAAAACAATCATTTGATGTTTTGCTAAGTGCTCGTTAACAAAAAATTTTTTTTAAAACAATTTTTCTGTTTTATTGAAGTGTGAACTCTTCAAATCTGAAGAGTCCTTTTGAGTGCAATTTTTGTTAAAAATGCACGAAAAATTGCATTCTTCAAATATGCAACAACACTACATCAACATTTTCACCAGTATCAAGTAGAGTGAAACAATATTTTTTTACTTGTTACAAAAGTATGAATACTTGTTTTTGATACCCTACTCCCTGCTTTAGGTCTTTGAGATTTCGGCTGACGTAAGTAACAATATTTACATTCATAGAAATAAACCTGTAGAAATAGCAGAAAAGGCTACTAAAAATTTGTTAAAATTGATATTGCAGAAAAGCTGTTGGAATTAGCAATTCTTTTTTTCTAACTACTACTACTCGTAAAATAAGAACCTTAAAAATAAAATTGTTAAATTTATAGAATTTTAGTTATGTTTGAGTTAACCTTTAATTATTTGAAATTGACAAATGATACTGTAAAATCTGCAGAAGATTTTGCTGAATATTATTTTTTTTTTGTTTTTAAGTTAAATCTAGTTGAATACAAATAGCAGTCTATCCTGATAAAATCAACAGAAATATTTGCTAAAAATATAGTAAACTACTGATTTAAGAAGGCCACATTTTTATTTGCATTTAAAAAATCCCAAAAAAAAATTTTGAAAATTAATGTTTTTTTTTTTTTTTTAGTCTAGTAATTATTTAGCAATTTTTTTTTGCTGATTTTAGCAGGTTAATTTGTTATCTAAAATAAAAAAAAAAATAAAATAAAAATAACTTATTTTCTGTTAAATAAAATTTATCTCAAATATAATTTGTTTTTTTATATTTAACAGATTTTTTTTGGCTGTGCTTAGCTTACTAATATTTAGCAAGACTGATTGCTAATTTCAGTAGTTATTTCTACAAAGTAATTTTTAGCAATTTTTTTAGTAGTTTTATTCGGCATTTAAATGACACCAAGCTCAATTTCCGTAAGGGTGGGCCTAAGTTCATGGAAAACATAATAATAAATTTAGATATAAACTTTAAAAGATAATATTAGAGCTTGGAGTAAAACTGTAACTAATTAGCGATTCTACTAAATCAGACAGAAATAAATTTTGGTACGCTAAACACTACACTGATATAATTCTGTGCATAGTATTAATGAATTTGTTCATTACTCCAATGATTTTTATTGAAAAGTCCCCAAAGAACGCGTTCATTAAATCAATGAAACGTATTCATTTAATGAAAACTAATTGAAAAAAAATATATTTTTTTTGCGTTACTTTTTTATTTATTATTTATTTTAATATTATTAAATTTTATTCGTATATATATTTTTTTTGTTGTTTTTATAACGTTTTTGACATCTCCCTAAACTCGACTTGAACCAGCAATCACCAGAATGTAAACATTACCGCGTTACCGATTGATCTCAATATCCAACATAAAACTATGTTATTATTTAGACTTTTATATTTAATTAATTTCAGTTTGCAACCCTAGCGTTCATTACTGGAACATATATCTATTTTAGTAATTAGCAAATTCAAAACCCTTATAAAAATCATAGCATATCTTACGGGTTAGTTGAAAATATATGTATAATGAAAAAATTCATTAAATTAATGAATTTTTCATTAATTCAATGAAATTTTTTCATTAAATTAATGAATTTTTCATTAATTTAATGAAACTTTTTAATTAAATCAATGAATTCAGATTAATGAAATCGATTCATTAATAGTATAAACGAAAATTCTATCAGTGTAGTATACACTCTAATTAATTTTTGTTTAAATTTACCCAACCTAAAGTAGGAAAATGAACTCCGCCTATTAATATGGTAAATGAATTGCAGTTCGTTTTGCCAAATTCATTTGAATTCAAAATGAATTGCAATTCATTTTGCCAATTTATTTGAATTTGAAATGAATTGCAATTAATTTTTGCCAAATTCATGTGAATTGATTTAGATTTCATTCAATTCGTGATTTTTGTGAAAAGAATTAATTAATTCAAAGTTTTGGTAATTCAATGCATGAATGATTCGCGAATTAATTCAAAAATTAATTATCCATTTACAACTCTGTTAGGCACAAAGTTTGTAAATTTTCATCGAAAATGCGTAAAAAGATTATTTGTAATTTTACCATTTTTATACCCTACACCACTATGTGGTCAGGGTATTATAAGTTTGTGCTGATGTTTGTAACACCAAAATATATTGGTCGTAGACCCACCTTATAGTATACCGATCGGCTCAGAATTTTTTTTTTATTTCGATTTAACGATGTCCGTCCGTCTGTCTGTCTGTCTGTCTGTCCATGCAATCTTGTGCGCACTCTACAGGTCGCAAATATTAAGATATTTTGATGAAACTTGGTACGCAGACCTATGTTGGCCCAAGGACGAACAAGTTTGATTGTGGTGAACATCGGTCCATGTTTAGACCTAGTGCCCATATAAGGGTCCTACCAAAATTATATTGTTTATACGCTGCAGGTCGTAAATATTAAGATAGTTTGACGAAATTTGGTACACAGACCTATGTTAGCGCAATAACGCTGCCTATTGATTTTGGTGAACATCGGTCCATGTTTAGACCTAGTGCCCATATAAGGGTCCTACCAAAATTATACTGTTTATACGCTGCAGGTCGTAAATATTAAGATATTTTGATGAAATTTGGTACACAGACCTATATTGGCCCAATAACGCAGCCTATTGATTTTGGTGAACATCGGTCCATTTTTAGACCTAGTGTCCATATAAGGGTCCTACCAAAATTATACTGTTTATACGCTGCAGGTCGCAAATATTAAGATATTTTGATGAAATTTGGTACATAGTCCTATTTTGGCCCAATAACGCTGCCTATTGATTTTGGTGAACATCGGTCCATGTTTAGACCTAGTGCCCATATAAGGGTCCCACCAAAATTATATTGTTTATACGCTGCAGGTCGCAAATATTAAGATATTTTGATGAAATTTGGTACATAGACCTATGTTGGCCCAAGGACGAAGCCTATTGATTTTGGTGAACATCGGTCCATGTTTAGACCTAGTGCCCATATAAGGGTCCCCCCAAAATTATATTGTTTATACGCTGCAGGTCGGAAATATTAAGATATTTTGATGAAATTTGGTACACAGACCTATGTTGGCCCAATAACGCAGCCTACTGATTTTCGTGAACATCGGTCCATGTTTAGAACTAGTGCCCATATAAGGGTCCCCCCAAAATTGGCTTGGTTACAAACTGCAGGTCGCAAATATTAAGATATTTTAATGAAATTTGGCGCGCTGACTAACATTATAGAAAATTTTGACACAAGCCTCATTTTAACCCATTCGAATTTCGGATCCAAACATTAGTTGGCTTTTAACCAGACTGGTGTAGGGTATTGTATAGTCGGCATGCCCGACTTTAACCTTTTTACTCGTTGTGCATAAATTTACCGAATAAAACCATCCAAATATACACACTCTCAGAACAATTCCGTTGTGACACCGGAATTTTTTGCCAACCGAATTGATTCGGTTGCTGCAACCCCGTAATTCGGTTGCAGCAACCGAATTCAGTTGTGGCAACCAAATTCGATTTCAATTCGGTTGGGACAACTGAATTATCAGTTGCCACTACTGAATTCCGTTGGGGCAACTAAATTACGAGGTTGAAAAAAATTCGGTTGTCACAACGGAATTGTTCTGAAAGTGCAATAAAAGAATAAAATCATTTTTAAAGTAAATTATATTTAAGTCGAGTACAAACTTCCGATTCTGAGGAAATTGTTCAATTGGAAAACCTCCGATTCTGAGCACTTTTTCTTATACAAAAACCTCAGTGATTTGTCCTATAGGAAACCCCTTAGATCTTGAGCACTCTTCATTAGTAAACATGAGGTTATAGGAAACTTTTCCTATAAAAAAACCCGCATTTCTATAGGTAAAACCTTATATTCTTCGTTGTTTTTCCTACACTCAACCAAAAAAGTCTGTAATGTTAACTGAAAATGTTGCTGTTATTACGGGAAATTTAACTGTTTTGAGCCGACCAGTATTTTTTTTGCTAATTTTAGCAACACATGTCTGCTGATCTGTAGTACAACAAAATTAGTAGAAAAAATTAGTAGTCGCTACTAAATTTGAGCAAAATTGTTGTAAACTAAAATTCAAAATCGATTTGCTAAAATCAGTTAAAAAACTTACTAAATATCAATAATTTTAGTACAATGAAATTAGTATAAATAATTAGTTGCAGCTACTAAATTTCAGTAAATTGTTGTAAACTGTAAAATAAATCTGCTGAAATTAGCAAAAACTGTACTAAAAAATAAACAAACTGTAAAATATAAAAAAAAATGATGAAATTTTTTTTTTCCTGCGATTGTAACAGGTGTATAATCAGAGACTATTAATTATAGAGATAGGAAATCAAAACTTACACTACTCACCGGTAGAGGCCGCTGAAATTTAGTATTACCTGAGCAAATATTTAGTGCCAGTTTAGTATCAGCTGAGCCTTTATTTAAAAACACGAAAACTGCTCAAAATAATGAAAAGACAAACGCGGAATATATTCAAATAATAAAATTTGAGAAATCCGTTTGGTTTTTTGTTTTGTTGTTTCCCGAGTAAAAATAGTTATATATTGTCATATATAATGTTATTGGGTTATATCTGACAATGAATGGAGTCACATTAAGACACATATCATTATATACAACTACATCTGATATTATTTTTTCAACGATTTTTTTGTATGGTAAATGATGTTATTACATATCCCCAAATCTGACTCCATATATAACTACATAAGCCATATAAAACTAGTAAAAATATATGTAGTGACCGATATGATTATATATGGTTCGAAACTTAGTTATATAACACTGTATGTATCGTCATACTAAAAATATATTCTTGTAATTTTATATAACTTTCTATATAATCCCGTAGAAATTAATATATAGCTCAACATCAAATTTAGTAGTCTGCAAATTAAGAGTTAATTACTCCACAGCCAAATAATTTTCACGTGATTTTTTTGCATGTAAAATCATTTTGAAAAATTATGCGTACACTCTAAAAAATGTTTTTAAATTTACTATTATAAAATGGGTAAAATTTTGTTTATTTTTACGAAAATTCGGTAAATATAAACAAAAAATTCGTAAACTTTTTTTGTACACACTTTCATACGCAATAATACACACACAAAGTATTTTTAGACATTATGTGCTTATAAATAAACACATTGCGCCTAAAATTACTATTGTTTTGTTAAATAAAATTTTTACGCACAAAGTTGATAAATATACTATCCAATAATAGTAATAAATACTCTGACATTTCAAATTGTAAAAAATTGAAAAAAAATTATAAATAATAAAAAGAAAAAGCGAAAACGGATTATTTTTTGTGAATTACAACATTTCCACAAACACATTAGAGTCTGGAAATAGCAACATAAGCATGAAATTGTTTTTGGTAATTATTATTAACGCATGTGGTAGCCTAAACCTCATTTCAAAATTGAAAACGCCGTAAGAGAGACACGGCCTACGCAGGAACTACTGGGTGCAATAACTCCTGCTCAACAAAATGCCTTCTTTGCAAGGGAGGCAGTCAACCAACAACCGTCAACAATAACGGGAGAAAACGCCGTAAGAGAGATACGGCTTAGGTAAAACAACTGGGTGCGATGACTCCTGCTCAACAAAATGCCTTCTTTGAAAGGGAGGCAGAAACCGTCAACAATAACGGGAGAAAACGCCTTAAGAGAGATATGGCCTACGCAGGAACAACTGAGTGCAATGACTCCTGCTCAACAAAATGCTTTCTTTGCAAGTTAGGCAGTACTCAATGAATACTGACTTTGTTGAGCAGGAGTCATTGCACTCAGTTGTTCCTGCGTAGGCCATATCTCTCTTAAGGCGTTTTCTCCCGTTATTGTTGACGGTTACTGCCTCCCTTTCAAAGAAGGCATTTTGTTGAGCAGGAATCATCGCACCCATTCAATAGTTATAACAAATTTTTATATGAATTTTATACAAATGCCTTAAGATCACAAAACGACTAATTTGGACATAAACGATTATGAGAGAATGACTCGGATATTATTGTTAATAAAATACGTACTAAAAATTAATTTGTTATTTTTTAAAAAAAAAATGTTGGGTGGTGCTTAAAGTTAGCACACCTGTTGTAAATGTACGCATTATATTTTATTTTTACGCACTTTCTGTGGATTTTTGCGCATTTTTTGTGGATTTTTACGCATTTTATGCGTACATTTACACGTGAAACGTGCTTTTTTACACACAAATTTAGTAAATTAACACACTAATTTCAAAATTTAATTTAATTTTTACGCACTTTCAATGTAAAATTACAAATTATTTGTGCACCAACTTAAACACAATGTGCGTATTTTTTCTCAACGCACATAGAGTAAATTTACCCAATTTATAGTAGGAGTTCAGTTTCCTACTATAAGTTGGGTAAATTTCAACAGAATTTAATTAGAGTGCACGATTTAGAACACAAAAGCATTTAACTAAATTTTTTTTTTATGTTATAAAATTTGGGCCTTTAAAATTGTTCAAACTATACAAATTTCCATGTCAATTTAATAGCTGGTATGCATAAAAAGTATGCCTACTATCAGACAAAATTATATAAAATCAAATATTTTTATATCGAATTAGATATAATATGATGTCCTGGATATGGACAAATCTCGGATCAAACGGCATCAAATTATATCAAATTTTATGTAGATGACCCATTTTTCGGATCAAGCTTTATGTGGTTGTATATGGGGACTTATGAAATAAGATATAATTATATATGACACCATATTAAAATTTTTTCACCCGGGTTGTTATTATTTAAATTTAAATAAAAAAACAAAATTGTCAATCTTTTAACAAAGTGCCATCTAGTGATAAAGATTTTGTTATAACTTGTTTTTTTGGTGATGCCATACCCCTGCGTATAATTACTTCATTGTACTTGAAATTTTGAGTCAAAACTGTAAACGGTTCTCCAGTTATAAGCTTTTTATGCATTGGAGATGCAATAAAATTTTCTGAGTGTAATGCATTAAACACATAGACGACTGCAGCTACACGACTACAGCCTGTCAAAAATAAAATACACACGTTTATATGAAAACAATTATTTGGACGTCGACACAGCTACACGGCTACACGACTACTTTTGCCGCTGTAGTCAACTTAGGATAATATCTATTTTTGTTGGCTACAAAACAAAAATAGTGTTGACAATATAACAAAATATGTAAAACAGGCAAATTTTTCCCGCTAGAGGCGAAATAAAATCGCTAATTCTGACTAGAAAATCACCGTTATGGGAACACTGAAGAAATAGCTGTTCATATTTTACAATTGTTTGAAGGTTTCATTAATTTATATTTGGAAATAATTTTATTGGGGTGGTTTGGAAAAAAAATGGATCTTAAAAAATTAACAAAATATTCCTTAGCCATTATTTAAGAAGCACAAACCAAGAAAGATTAATATTTATCAAAACGTAAAATTTTTTGGATCAGCTGTTTACTATGTTGCTGTCGTTTTCAAAAAAATTAAGTAGTTGACTACACGACTACAGGTGCAGCCAGCAGCATTTGTAGTCGTGTAGTCGCAGTCGTCTATATGTTAAATGCATTATTACTAAACTAAGAATATATCAATAGTAAAAATTATAAACTAAACAAGAATTATTAAAAATTAACGAATTCTTGTAATCTTTGATATTTTGAATGTTTAATAACGCTCCTAGACGAGAATAAGAAATTCTCATTGAGTTTGTAATTTAACTTTACAAATATTTCCAGAAATTCTAAAAACATCGTCCCCTGACGATTTCCTTAGGCAAGAATGAAATCCGGATAGAGACATGCCTCCAATAGATTATTTTTCACAATTTGTAAAATACGTTTGGGATTTTAATTTCTTTAATGCACTGAACGTATATCCCGATGAAAATAAATTTAAAAAGAAAAACAATTTTTTAAATTAGTATATTTTTCTGCTAAATTTAGCAGATACAAAGAATTTTTTATATAAAAAACTCAGATTTTAAGGTCTTTTTATTATAAAAAAGTCTTAAATATGTACAGCGAACTTTTTATTATAGGAATATATACTTAAAATGTCCTCGGAAGCTGAGAGTTTTCTATTGGAAGAGTTCTAGAAAAATGGGTGTCTTTTATAGAAAAATGGTTTTTCTATTGGAAAAAGTGCTCAAAATTGGGGGAATTTTCTATAGCAAAAAGTCCTGAGAATCAGACTGGTTTTCCATTTGATTAATTTCTCGCAGTCAAAGGTATTTCCTATATGAAAAGTCCTTGGAATCTTAGGGGTTAGAAAATGTCCCAAAAATCCCTTGGGTTTTACAAATGATCTTGATTTAGGAATAGTTGTAGGAATTTGAGAGATTTTATTTAACAGTTTACAAAAGCAAAAATTCATCAATATTTTTGTTGAATATGTTCATAATCTGACAAATTTTTTTGAGGAAACTTAGGACGTTTATGATCATAGAGTTATTTACAGGAAAAATCATCACATTCTTATGTCTAAATACATAAATGTTTTGTAAAGTTATAGAAGGCTTATAAACCAATTTTGTTTGAAAATTTGTTTTGTAAGCCACCTATAACTTTATAAAGCATTTATGAATTTAGACATTAGACTTTATATTTAGAAATCCGCGGGATTTCCTAAAAATATATTTTTTTTCCTAAGAATTTTCTTTAACTTTTAACTGGTAAAATAGAGCTTCATTTGCACTCGTTTAGAAAGTAGTGAAAAAATGTTGAAGTAGGAGTACTCCTCTCCTACACTTAAAATAATACGTCAGTAAAAAAATCTGCCAAACCGGTTTCAAATCGATTTGAATAATTTCTAAAAAAATTTTACTTGAAACACTGATTTAAACAAAGCTTTTAGTTATCTTCATTTAAAACAATACTAAAATTGCTCAGTAATTTAACTAATTTTGATTGTTAATTTTCAAAATTATTTATAACTAATTTATAAAAATTTAAAACTTATAAGCAGCTTGATTTGGGATACCCTATTCTGAAGTGAAGCGTATTCCGGTGAGAGTGTTCTGCATCGATCGGTACAGGACCCCTGTGATTCTCTGCCCCCATTTTAGCAGCTCATAAATGATAGCACCTTTCTGGTTGTTGTAATGGATCCATTTTTCAACACCAATAATGATTCGATGCAAAAATTACTTCTTTTTATGGCGTTCAAATCTTCTTTCAACGTCTTTCGGCTTCAGATCATGTGTTGTCCAATTTTCTTGCTTTGAACGTTTTGAAATTGCTACTTGAGTGAGTGCCAATGATTTTGCAAGTTCTACTTGAGTTTGAGAACAATCTTCATCGAGTAATGCCTCCAATTCATCATCTTCGAACTTTTTTGACTGACCTGGGTGGTCTTTGTCTTCCGTGTCAAAATCACCACTTCGGAACCGCACAAACCATCTCTCGCACGATTCGCTTCAGCTGCACTTTTTTTTCAAATAGAAGGAGTAAAGCAAAACTTCTTGCAAATAATGCTTTGTTGATATAAAATTCAAAGTAAAGAAAACTTTGTTGCAACAACAAGCACAAGGGCAATACAGTCACAACTAAGAGTCATACAGTTTTAGTAGGAATAGATACGTAAGTCGCCATGACAAACATTTTTTTTATTCCTCTCTAGAATTATGTCCTTTTGCAATTCTTCATCCCATGTTGTAAAAGGCTAACATTAAAAGGCACTATCTGAAAATTTAGAAAAAGTTAATATGGAGCATATAGAAATAATTTGAAATTTTTTTATGAACTTTCAAAAAAATTAGCTGTAAAGAAATTTCAGCTGATGATCATCGAGTTACCGAGTAGAGCCGTGATATTGTCGTTATTGCTCAATTTAACTTACTTCCATTTTGTTTTTTTTTTTTTTTTTTTGTAAACATTTATGCAACAATATTGCAATTGTCACGCATGCAACATTTGACTTATTCGTGATGCTACAATATTCCATTTTTTTTTGTTTGTTTATCGTGCATCGCAATAGACGTCAAGAACTATAAAGAAAATATAAAATATAACATCATCATTTAACATGACCATTTCACACCTTTAATGCCTCCACAAAAAAATACCACATTTATTCAGTCGTTTATTTTTTATAGCTTGAAATTCGTGGAAATTTTCAACTCAACTTTAATGAGTGCAATATTTTTTTAATTTCAAATAAAACAACATAAAACATTTGGCAGTTGTTATTATTTTTGTAATTTGCGCTTTTTTTTTTTTGGTAAAAATGCACCTCTTCAACTTACTCAAACTTAAAATATTTACTTTAGCACATTGTCATTTAGAAACATGTTTATGCAGGCATTTGTTAAAAAGAAGAAAACACTTAAGTCGAAAAAATAATTAAAACACACGTCATTTCCAATTTCTAACGTCAAATTAACATTTCATCGTGTCTGCTTGATATTAATCAAAATGTTGTGCAAGAAGAATAGTTCAAAATTTCAAGGAACAAGATGTAAAAAATTTAATTCTTTTTTTTTTTGTTTTTTTTTTTTTGCATTTGAATACAACTATGGGGTCCAATCATTAATGATCATGTGTTGACACATGCTTATTTGAATTTTTTTTTCTTTTTATTTGCACAAAATAATGCGCAAGGTATTCTTGGTAGTACTCTGTGCGGTCGGTCGGTCGGTCGCTCGATGTTTGTCATTATTCGTTCCTTCATGTTAATGTCATCAGTGGAAAACATTAAAATTTATAGTTTTTGTTCTGTTCATGTTTATCTTTAATACAGCTAATAGTTTTTGTAAATAGATTTTTTGCTGTTTTTCTTATTTTGACTTGACTATGAAATGAAATATGAACTATTTTAACGCCTACTTAATTTATTTGTTTTCCTCATTGTCGGCCAGACTATAAATAATAAATTTCATTTAATTACACATGAAATGTATTGGTTCTTCTATAACTGGTCGAATATATATATACAGTTGTTGACAACTAATTAGAAACGCTTTTATTGTACTAGTGCTTGATGAGCATTATTGCATAAAATTTGAAAATTTACCGTTACGTCTAGTTTTCAAAAACATTTGTATTCTATTTTTTACTATTCTTATTATCAAATGCATTCAGTTTTGTTGTTGTACATTTCAAATACCGTTATCATTTTTATAAACTCTTAGAACAATTCAATTCCAATTATTAATTAAAATCTTGTTTGTAAAGTGTTATTTTTATAAAAATCCTTTTATTTTTCGGTAATTATTTTTTTTTATTTGATTTTTTGAGTCCAAGAACGAACCAAGCCAATTTCGGATACTCTGTTCTGAAGTGAAGCGTATTCCAGTGAGAGCGTTCTGCATCGATCGCAACAACTGGTAGTCTTACTGGGCAAAGTCTGGACTGTAAGGCGGGTGAGGCAAAACTTCCCAACCACTATCTTCTAAATAGTTTTAAAGCGTTCTTGCAACATGTAGTCGAGCGTTGTCATGATGGAATATTACGGCTTAATATCTGATCGCATATTCCTGGCGTTTTTCGGCCCATGCTGGCTTCAAACGATTCAATTGTGTTCGGTGCAGTTCCCCTATGATCGTCTGGTCCGATTTCAGTAGCCCATAATTAATGGCACACTTCTGCTCCCACCAAATACAGAGGATTACCTCGGCGCTATAGATATTCGGCTTTGGCGTTCATTTGGCTGGTTGGCCGGGTTTCATATACGATTTTTTGCGCTTCGGCAGTCGTAACGGATCAATTTTTCATTGTCAGTAATGATTCGATGCAAAAATGACTTCTTTTTATTTACAAATATTTGAATTGAAACTCGATTTTAGTTTTTTCTGTGCAGCAAAATCTGCTACTTTCAAAATAAAAATAATTTCGTTGAAAAGTTAGGAAAATGTCTTGCATATCAAGTATGTTATATTTTCAGCACTAAACTAAATTTTAACTCATGTTTTACAATTTTTTTTTATTTTTTTGCACCGAAAAAATTCATGCGTTTTAAGTACCTAACTGAGATACAATTTTGTCTATGTTTTGTCATGTAGGACCGTGTATTGTACCCCCTTTTTTTGTGTAATAAACACGGAGGCTATAGTAGAGGTATGGATATTTGGATACTTGGTGGTATGGATAATTGAATACAATTATAAAATCATCATCAGCAACAACACAGTGTAAAGCATAAACAGTTAAAATTAAGGAAATTGTAAAAAAAATTGTAAATAAAAAAGAAGAAAAAAACGGATATCATTTTGAAGAAAAAGAAAAACAAAAAAGGTGTTTTTTATTAAGGCTCTCTGCTGAGGTGACAACCCGGACGCCGCACAGTGCTTTGATCCCATATAAATGTTGAGATACAACCTTGCGGTTTGTTCTGCGTTTATTTTTTTTGATATGGAGTTTTGACAATTAAAAACGCACTGCGGATTCTCTCCAAATAAAAACTTAATTGAATTTCTCTGCTTTTTCTCTCATACTCGCATATTTTCATTCTTTCATTTCATTTAGCCTACCACAGGGATGATAAATGTGATTTTTAAAATAGTACCAATCAGCTTAAAAAATAGTACTTTTTCGACCTCTATAGTACCAAAAGTTTTTTTCATATAATTTTTTTATCATTATAAATTGACAAATAAAAACTCATCTTATATCTAACTCATACAGCAATGGAAAATCGTAAAAATTTTAGTTAAAACTACTAAAAATTAGTTAAAAATTATCTTGCATAAAAAAATGCAATCAGATTACTTTTGTAAAATATTAGTATGATATGAACAGCAAAAAAAAACTGTTAAATACATATACAAAATTTTAGTTATATTTGAATAAATTTTAATTAAAAGAAAATAACAACTTAACCTGCTAAAATCAGCAATAAATAATAATTAGTAGACTAAAAAATCATAAATTTTAAAATCTTGAAAACTTTTTAGCATCTTTTAAAACGAATAAAAATCTAGTCTGAAATCATTAGTTTACTATTTTTAGCAACCATTTCCGTTGATTTAGCAGGATAGACTGCTATTTCCATTCAACTAAATTTAACCTAAAAATAACACAAATATTTTAGATACAACAGTTTATTTTTGCTAGTGTTAGTCTACTAATATTTATATTTTGTGCATATTTTAAAATATAACTTGTTATTTTCAATAAACTAAAAGGTAACTTAAATATAACTAAAATTTTGTAAATTTAATAGTTTGATTTTGCTGTTCTTATCTAAGTTTTAGTACCTTTTTCTGCTATTTTTACAGGTTATTTCTGTGAGTATAGGGTTCAGAAATTAAAGTCCCTGAAAACTGTATTCAACTTCGTTTTAAAGCGAACATTATTTTAAAGGTATTTACACATCTATTCCACCTTATGAATGTCATACGAATTTTTTCGAATGAACAATTTGATTGACAATCGAATGAAATTAATTTAATGATTGCATTGGGTGGATTAAGAATTCACTCGATACTTCGAAATAGGGTTTAGTTATTTAATCATTAAGAATTGAAAATCGAATGAGTGAATTCTTTAGGAGCTCGTTTCAAAAAACACAAACATTTCTAGATATCTTAATTCTCCTAATTTTTAATATTTTTTTTGTATACGTATTTTAATAAAAAATGCGACAAAAAAACATTTTTTATGTGTTTAACTTGAGTTTTCAATAGTAACATCTAATATTTCAATATAAGGATTTTTTATTTAAAACTCCGATATTTGATGTTATCGCTATAAACGCAATAATATGTATGAAAATTAAAAAAGCACAAAAAATTTAAAAGTAGGAAAATGTGTAAAAAAAATGAAAAAAAATATAAAGAATTAAAAATGTTTCTATACTGAAAAACCTCATTTCCCATCGCTGTTGCTCTCCACACATACACTAAATGTACACTCACATACATGTAAAGAAAGTGTGAATGTATGTATAAAAACAACACCGTCACCGCAGCCGCATTAATTTAATTTGTTTTTTCTCACCGCAGCGGAATCCGCAGCCGCAAGGTTGTATCTCTACTCTAACGATTGGACAAAAAATTGATAGGGTTTCCACGTTTATATATTTTTCGCCGCTATTTAATAAAAATTGTACACTACATCAAAATTAGGTTAATATTTTATAGTAGTAAAAAAAATTTAATAACTTAATTTTTTTTCAATTTTGACGTACCATAATATTAGCCCTTTCCAACTTTTTGTGAAACTTAGGAATTATTGTTTAAAAAATGAATATAACTTTTACATTTCCGGGTTTCAGGGTTGTTGTTATATTCCGGCCAAAATCATGTGGAATTAAAAGAAGAGAACAGAAACTTGCCTAAAAGCTAAATAAGTGCAAAAAATCGCTGTTTTCTCGAAATCCGCTGAAATGAAAAAAAGGAATTAACATAATTTTTGTAGTTTTTAATCTCTAATATGTTCCTAATAAAGCTCTAAAGTCCAATCGTTGATTTTTTAAAATTTCTTAAAAAAATTTAAAATTAATTTACTGTAGGATTAACTTTAACTTAACAACTAACTAAAACAAATAAAACAACAACAAATTTTTGGGTTAACTATTAACTAAAGTTTAAACCTGCAGTATGAGACCCACCGTAAGTGTGTTTGTTTACATGCTATTTTTACTAGCTTTACCATTTTTAACAGTTTTACTCAAAAATCCGTTCGAGTAAAAACTAGTAAAAAATTTAAGGGAAAATAGTATCTTGTATGTTTTTTTGTTTAACAAATAATAAAATTGAACATATTTTTATGTGAATCGTTATTAAATTAATTAACTCTTAAGATGCGCATTAAAGTTTGCACTCCGCGCACGATTTTTTTTGCGATTTTCGTAATTTTTTTTGTGTCTTTACTATTTTAACAATTTTTTTATTCGAGTACTTCTGAATATTTTGACAATTTTTTCAATATCTCTTCTCTTTTACTAGTTTTACTAGAAATGTACTCGTACAAACCTATTAGCCGCTTTTCTAATGACTTGGATTTAATAAATCCAAGAAGTAGTTCTAAAACTTCTCAACAGATGGGGTTAGATTCTCCCTATTTTAAAAAGAATTTTCTGTCCGACACTTCTTTCACCCTAATTTTTAATACCGAATTTGATGATAAACAGTCTGCCTTTTCAGTTTTATCACTTCAATTTATATTTTTACACAATTGAAAAATTCCATTGCAATATTTAATATTCACTAATTGGATTGTGCCTGTAACTTGGATCAGTAACCTGTCCTAGGATTTGTCTTGTGACATATCACAAGGGGTCAATTTGCCCCTCCTATGACAACGCCATGTAAAAGTGACCACTCTATTTCATATAAAGGGGCCAGTTCGGCGACAGTTTGTTAAAATTTCCCGTAGGGATATTTCATAAAAAAAAAATTTAATAAAAACCTTTTATTTGTTAGTTTTTAAATTTTTTTGTTTCTCTTTTAATTTTCATTCGTATTTTTTTCTGACATTAAATTAATAGGCTGTTTCATATATTTGTGCTTTTATTGTGGATTTATTAAATCCAGGTTTTTTTTGGATTTAATAAATCCCCTTTTTGTATGAAAAATTCTAAATTCAGGTGATTAAAAAAACGCTAAATGCTTCTTATTTGTGTTTCTTGAAACTTATAAAATAAAAAAAAATTTCTTTAGTACATCATTTCAATAAATTTTAAAATTTGGACCTGAATTTCTTGATTAAGTGGTTGGCGCCACATCAGTTGCCGGGGGAAATTGTAATAACTCAGCTGTTTTTAACCGATTTAAGTTTTTATTACTTTATTGCAAAGAGAATTCACTCCAGATCACGATTCTTTAACGTGTTTAATTCGAATTAGTTTTAAAATATCAATGTTTTTGAGAAAATATCAGGGTTGGCAGGAAATACCGCTAAAATACCATTATCGATTCAAAACCCTTTCAACTGGCTACCGTTACCGAAATAACCGAAACACAATTACCATTAAAATACCGTTTCCGATATAACTGAAATACCGTTATCCTTAAAATACCAATACCCAGATAAATGAAATATCAATACCCTTAAAATATCGTTACCGAAATAAATTAAATCCCTAAAATATCGCTACCGTTAACTTTAAATTTCTGCTTTTGGTAATTGTATGTTGTTATTGAGTATTTTTCCTACATTAAGTTGATAAATTGGTTTTATTTTTAATCTCGTTTGTTTTTTGTCAAAACAAAACTGCGGTAAGCGTCGAAATAACTAAATGCCTTTGCCTTTAAAATACCGTTAACATTAAAATACGGATACCAAAATTATCAAAAACTGAAATAACTATAATACCGTTAACCTTAAAAACCCGATACCGAAATATATTAAATAGCGTTATCCATAAAATACCATTACCGAAATAATCTAAAATAGCGTTACCGCATAGTTTCGGTTACCAACCATGGAAAATATCAAAAGTCACATAGTAATCTGTATTCCAAACTTCAGGGCCGATGCGACACGTTATCCCGATATGCGATTATCCTAATTTTTTGGGATACGTACAGCCAAATAAAAATTTCCAGGGGGCAGCCCGGTCAATATATAAAAAAAAATTTTTGGGGCACAATAATGTACACAGAAAAAGGTAGGCACCAACAATGGAATTTGCAGAAACAAAGACATTTTTTTAACTGAAATTAAATTTTCAATAACTTTTTTTTAATGGTTGAAATTTTCAGTTTTCATATAAAAATTTTTTGAAAATAAAAATTCAAAGTTACAAAAAAAAAAACAAAACTTTTTCTGGATTTCCAAATTCCATTGTTGGTGCCTTTTTAAAAAGTTTGTTTTTGTATTTACAAAAACGGTATATGAAAGATGTTTAATAATTGATACATTAATTAGTAGTGTCCTACCGAACAGTTCGGCCGAAGAGCAACATTTTTTCGGTATTTAGAAGCTTTCTTGAGAAATTCTGATACTGGGAAAATGTTTATTGAGCCGATTTTATGCGATTGTAAATGTAAAATTTAAGGAAAACCCCGTAATTTAGCTCTAAAGTTAACTCTTCGCCGAACTTTTTCCATTTTGGCCGAACTTTCGGCGGCCGAACAGTGAATTCATTGCTTAACTTCGGACTTTTTCCAAAATTTTACTCACAAAATGGATTCCAATCGGCCCAACAAACATTTTTTCATAAGCAAAATTTATCCATAATGCCTCAATATACCGAATATCGTACAAATACAATTTGTGGCCAAACTGTTCGGAGTGTTTGTACTAATTCACCAATCAGAACAAAGTATTTAAAAATAAAATGTTCAGATTGGTTGATTTTTAAAAAATTTATCAATAATGTTGAATGTGTATGCCCTACTTAAGTTTGGTTATAAAAATAAACATATCAGAGATATGAATGACAAATTGTGAAAAGAATGTAAATAATTGCAACTTTAAAAGTCGGGCTACGGACTGATTTAAAGCCAACTAATGTTTGGATCCGAAATTTGAATGGGTTAAAACAGACTTGTGTCAAAATTTTCTATAAAATCATAAAAGAAGAGAAAATCGAAAATATATCCTATCTAGAATCAATATGCTTTTTTCTTGGGACCATGTGAATCAGCGAACCAAATTTCATTGAAATATCTTCGTATTTGCGACCTGCAGCGTGTAAACAAACCAATTTTGGGGGACCCTAATATGGGCGCTAGGTCTAAACATGGACCGATTTCAACCAAAATCAATAGGCTTCGTGCTTGGGCCGACATATGTCTGTGTACCAAATTGCATTGAAATATCTTCGTATTTGTGTCCTGCAACGTGTAAAAAATACAATTTTCGGGGGTACCCTTATATGGGCACTACGTCTAAACATGGACTGATTTCAACCAAAATCAATAGGCGTCGTCCTTGGGCCGACGTAAGTCGGTGTACCAAATTTCATCAAAATACCTTAATAGTTGCGACCTGTAGAGTGCGCACAAGAATGCATGGACAGACAGACGGACGGACGGACAGACAGACAGACGGAAATTGTTAAATCGAAATAACAAGTGATTCCGAGCCGATCGGTATACTATAAGGTGGGTCTAGAATCAATATTTTTTGGTGCTACAAACATCAGCGCAAACTTATAATACCCCCTCCATGTAGTGGTGTAGGGTATAATGACATTTATTGCGTATGTACAGTGTTGTACAGAATACTAATATTAATTCAATGAAAATCGGGATTCATTATTTGCAGCTTAATCGTAAATTTTTTTTATTATTTACAAGTCTATAATAATTCTTATGAACATATTAAAGACACTTTTGAGTAAAAAAAACTCCTTCAAGTACCATTTTTCGGCAATCTAGCGATAAAATCGCTAAATTGATTTTCTAGCGATTTTTGGGTCTGATCTGGCCATTTATTTTGAAAATTTGTTGGCAACACTGCGTATGCATAGCAAAGGATTTGTACCACATAAAATTCGCAGGTAAAAATATTATAAATCATAAAATTCAACACATGTGTGATATTTTTTCGCGGAAAACTATAGCGCTAGTATTTTTAAAATTGTTGTTGTCGGCATTAATCATTACAGCTAAGCATAGCAAAGGATTTATTACACACAAAATTTCAAGGTAAAAATATTAAATCTTGTCATAAAATCATTAAGTAGTTTTCGCATGGAAAAATACCAAAAGTTTTGTACCTGCGGTCACTTTTCAATGCTATAAAAACTCGATGTAAAATTTCGAAAATTAACACAAATATTTCAAAAGCCGAGACGGAAACACATCACTGAATCAAATAAATACAAGATAATGGATATGGATTTTTCAAATAACATCAATATTTCAAATGAAAGGTAAATAATGCGATTTTGCTAAAAGTTTTAAAAATTTTATTTCATAAATTTTTTTCTACTTACAGCAAGTTTGACTCCGATGGTTATACATCGGAAGATGATAATATCAGTATTATAGTTTCATGGGATGAAAATAGTGTATTTGGTTTAGACGACTTTAATGACAACGACTTTGGTGACATAAACATGAATGATGTTAGTATGGATGATTCGATTACATCAATAAATTGAGATAAATTTACCTGATGTGCGCTTGAATTTTATTCAATTTTAAAGAGTTCCTTGAGTTTTAAGAATGTTAGAATGTATGTAATTTTACTCCTTTGGAAATTAAGTAAATAGTTTTGTCAAAATTTTAAATAAAAATAATAAGTTTTATAAAAGCAAAAAAAAAAAAAAACAATATATAAAATTTTTTCATAAATATAAGGCAAAGACGGCGAATAGGAAAAAGTGAAATCAGAATTGAATAAATTTGAATGTATCAAGTGTTTGTACTAATTAATGTATTAATTATTAAAAAACATTTTTCTCATACCAGTTTTGTAAATACGAAAAAAACCTTTTTAAAAAGGTACCAACAATGGAATTTGGAAATCCAGCAAAAGTTTTGTTGTTTTTTTTTAACTTGAATTTTTATTTTCAAACAATTTTTATATGAAGGGTGACAATTCACAAACATTTCAAACAAAAAAAATTTGTTGGAAATAAAATTTTAATTAAAAAAAAATGTCTGTTTTTACCAGAGACCATTAATTATAGAGATATGAAATCAAAACTTACACTACTCACCGATAGAGGGCGCTGTAATTTAGTATTACCTGAGCAACTATTTAGTATCACTTTAGTATCAGCTGAGCCTCTATTTAAAAACTCATAAACTGCTGAAAACTGCTCAAAATAAGGAAAAAACAAGCACGGAATATTTCAAATAATAAAATTTGATATATGCGTTTGTTTTTTTTTCTTTGTTGTTTGTTATTATTTAAATTTAAATAAAAAAATAAAATTGTCAATTTTTCGAACAAAGTGCCATCTAGTGATAACGATGTTTTTATTACTTATTTTTTTGGTGATGCCATACCCTGGGTTTTTACAATTGCCATTGTTGATGCCTACTTTTATTCTGTCAAAATTTCTTTAAAAAAATTGAAAAAAATTTAAAATTGTAGATTTGAAAACACTGTTTAAAAATGCTGACCATTTTGGCACTAATTTAAAACGAGTTAGAAAAACACAAAATGTAAAATAATTCTTATTTGGGTTTCTTGAAATTTGTAGCATAAAACATTGTTCTGTAGTAGATTATTTCAATGAATTCTAAAATTTGGATCCGAAGACTGTTTTTAACCAGTTTAAGTTTTTATTACTTTCTTACAAATATAATTTACTCCAAATCACGATTCTTTAATGATTTTAATTCGAATTAGTTTTAAAATATCAATATTTTTGAGAAAATATCAGGGTTGGCAGGCAATACCGCTAAAATACCATTATCGATTCAAACCCTTTTCAACTGACTACCGTTACCCCTAAAAAACCGTTAGCGAAATAACCGAAATATCATTAAAATACCAGTACCGAAATAATCAAAAAACCGTTATCCCTAAAATACCATTACCGAAATAACTAAAAAAAACTCGTAACCTTAAAATACCGATACTGAAATAAATGAAATAGCGTTACCGTTAAAATACCGTTAGAGGAATAATCTAAAATATCGTTACCATTGCCGATAACCGCATTGTTTCGGTTACCATCCATGGAAAATATACAAAATATCATATTTTACCCTTGTAGTCCGTATTCCAAACTTCATGGCCGATACGGCACGTCTTCCCGGTATCCGATTATCCTAATTTTTTCGGGAACGTAGTTTTACACCCAAATAAATATTTACAGGTGGTAGCCTGGTCAATAACTCAAAATTTATTTTCCTTCATACAAGCTTGGAGTACCATAGTGTACACTAAGACAAGTGTTGCAAGAATTTGGATACTAAAAATGGCTAAATCCCTGGGAAAATGGCTAAAATAAACCTAAAAAATGGCTGAACAATTTTTTAATAGCAATCTCGCAATTTTTTTCAAAAAATAATTAAATACATTGAAACCTATCGACATCTTCCTTTAACAGACAATTTTTGGGCAGCGGCTCATTGCATTAACATTATATAGTAAGAAAATTACGTAACAGTAGCGGATCCTCTCTTAATCAAACCCGGATACTTAAAAACGCACTTTTTGTTATTTTGAAAGAGGTCTCAATAGCGAACAATTTTTAAGATTGTTTATGAAACCAGTGATTACACTGCTCTACAAAAAAAAAAGGCGAATGTTATTGCAGTGGATTTAGGATAATTGGGGGTGGTGATTTCAAATCTGCAACCAGTTTGTTCAAATTGGCTCTAGATTTTGCATAATTTGCGATTTAAATTTTTTCAATTTTTTAGACGATTTTTTCAATAGAAAATCTGTAAATTTTCAATAGAAAATCTGTAACTATAGCTACGGAAGAAAAACTCTTTATGTTCAAATCAAATTTTTTCTGACTAAACGTATTCAAAAAATGGCTAAAGATTGCTATAAAATGGCTAAATTGGCAATACTGATTAAGATGGAAGCTACAACTACCTATTTTTTGGCTCTTGCTTGTCAAAAAGAATAAAAACAACAAGAAAAACTATCTTTGTACGAGAACTAGATTAGTTGTTGCTCAGCCTTAATTCAGTATTAGTGGGAAAAATAAAAACACGCAGCTGTTTCTTAGTTTTTCGCAGAAAACTATAGCGCTAATCTTTTAAGAATTGTTGTCGGGGTTAATAATTGCTGCTAAGCTTAGCAAACGATTTGTCCCACATAAAATTTAAAGGTGAAAATACTAAATCATAAAATCAAAGACATATCATATTTTTCGGCAGAAAACTATAGCGCTAATATTTCTAAAATTGTCGTTGTCATGCTGCTTAGCTGTAGCATAGCAAAGGATTTATTCAACACAAAATTTATTTAAAGGTAAAAATATTAAATCCTGTCATAAAATCATTAAATAGTTTTCGCATCGAAAAATTCCAAAATTTTTATACCTGTAGGCATTTTTCAAAGCTACAAAAACTCAGTAAATAATTTTGAAAATTAGCACGAACCTTTCAAAAGCCGAAAAAGAATAACATCGCTGAATAAATACAAAACTATGGAAGAGTTAAAAACCTTAGAAATTCTAATTCGTAAATTATTTTCTACCTACAGCAATTTATCTCCAATGGTTATATGTATATCGGATGATGATAATATCAGAATTACAGTTTCTTGCAATGAAAAGAGCGATTTTTGTGCAAATGACTTCGACCACGATGAGCTTATTAATTTGGCTGATGAGCGCTTGGAGTATGTTCCATTTTAGACAGTTCCTTAAGTTTTAAGATTTGTAATTATATTATAGATTTTCTGTGCGATATAAGAATGTGTGTAATTTTACGCCTTTGAAATGATTAAGTAAATATTCTTATCGAATTTTTAAATAAAAATAATAAGTTTTATAAAAACAAAAAAAAAAAAAATTGCCGTTTTTTCTAATCACTTGGATTTATAAAAATCCAAAAAGTATTTCTAAAAGTGCTCAACAGGTGGGATTAGATTTTCCCTATTTTAAAAAGAATTTTCTGTCCGACACTTCTTTCACCCTAATTTTTAATACCGAAGTCGATGATGAAGGATTTTACTTTAACTTTTAATTTTTAATTATATTTTATATAAAACAGCGATAAACAGTCTGCCTTTTCAGTTTTATCACTTCAGTTTTTATTTTTACACAATTGAAAAATTCCATTGCAATATTTAATATTCACTAATTGGATTTAATTAAATTACTTACTGTAGAGTGAAAAATTGCGATTTCTATTTCAGTTATTTCTCCATGTCCAAGATTAAAAATATGTATTTGGTGAGGTGTAGTTTTTTTTTCTAAACATATTTCATAAAAAAAATTGAATAAAAACCTTTTATTTGTTAGTTTTTAAATTTTTTTTTGTTTCTCTTTTAATTTTTATTCGTATTTTTTCTGACATTAAATTAATAGGCTGTTTCATATATTTGTGCTGTTATTATGGATTTATTAAATCCAGCTTTTTTTTGGATTTAATAAATCCACTTTTTGTATGAAAAATTCTAAATCCAGGTGATTAAAACACACGCAAAATATCTCTAAATTTTTAATAAATATATTTCTATAAGAGGCAAATATGTCGAATAGGAAAGATATTTTTTTTTTCCTCTTTGTAAATTAGAGGAAAACAGCTCCTCCGAACGAACGGTTTAGTAATGCTTTATTGCAAAACTTGAACCAATAGATTTAATTACACTGTGAGACAAATGGTAGGGGTCAGTGATCGGGAAGGGTTAAAAGTACCGGGGAAAGTTATATCGGTAAAAAAGAAGTTATACGTGTCCCGGCGTTTCGCTGGGTCACCCCTAGGAATCGAGATAGGAAGGAAGGGAAATATGATGAAATAAGTGAAAATAAAGTAGCTTTATATAAAAACTAAAGTGTTTTATATAAACTACAAAGCGTTTCTAATTAGTTGTCAACAGCTGTATATATTTGTTAGTGGCAAAGATTGAAAGGAATTTATTCCTTAATTCACTTTTTCAAGTCAATTTCGTTAACTGAATTCCATGGAAGAAGTCAACAAATTAAATTCCCAAGATTTTATTTTCAGACAGTGAAAAAATAAAAATTACTCTTGGCTAACCGAGTTTCATGAGAAAAAACTACAACTTAAATTAAATTTTCTAAAATTTTGTACAAAGGTTCTTATTAAATTTTTATCATTTGCACTAGTTTCAACTAATAAAATTAATAATATCAATTAAAATTTTAATTGACTTTGTGCCTATCACGCAAATGATTACTAAAAATTATGTATGACTAATTTAAACTATTAACTAATTCAAATATTAAGCTGTTTTAATTGAATATTTTTTTAAAAATAAATTTTATTTCAAACAAATCTTTAATTAGATAATTTAGGTTAATAATATTTTTTTTTTTTTTTTTGTGTACGGACGGATGTCTCTACATCGATTTAGAAAGTGATTCTGAATCAATTGGTACACTATAGGGTGGGTTATGCTCCAGTACTTTTAATAGTTCCAAATATGAGAACTACCTCACTACACCCTGATCACATACTGGTGCAGAGTATAAAAATTATGAATTCTGTATGAAATTAAGTATTTCTTTTAAAGCCCTGCAGTATGTCTAATGCAAGTTTTTTTTTATATAAATGACAAAACACTTTTAGTTAATGATCATTTTGTCACCTAATCTAATTAAAAACCGCAAATAATATGAATGCATCAGTTTTGTCTCCTCTATAACATATTCAAATTAAGCTGATTCAGAGTACCTGAATTTTTGAGGTCACCTAGTAGGTCAACATTAATTTGATTGGAATATTGAATAAATAATAAATTTGAGGCGTACAAGGCACCCAGTGTATTTATTTCTTCCTCTATGGTCGATCTTCTGGCTACTGTTTTGGTCTTCAGGTATTCTTGTGGGTCATTTATTTGCTCTAATGTGTTAATGAGATTCAAGTTGATAATAGACTCGTAAAAATTTTGCACGTGACCTGTGATATGGCCACTTTACAGATACTGTCATCATGTATTCTCTTAGCAATTCCAGTTTTTTGCAAACATTTATTTACATTAATTCAAACATTTAGTTACGTGTCATATGTGACAGACATATACAAACACTATGGCCTCAGGTTACAATGGAATAAATTTAAGATTCCTCAGTGAGGGCGTATTTTCGCAAATAAGTGGGTTGTTTTTTAAGATTCACAACAGATGTCCCGTTATGTTAATGATATAAAATTAAGGTAATTTTTAGATTACTGCATAAAAAATGTAAGAAAATTGCCTTTAAAGAAGGTAAACAATAATCAAATTAAACTCAAATAAGTAAAATTTAACAAACTTTCAATAGAAATGAAGAGAATCTTTCATAAATTTCAACGAATTTATTAAATTTAAATAATGTTCTATAAACATTTGGTTTATTATCTTTAAAGTTATGTTTTTGTTTTACATAAATATTATTCCTTTTATAAGGATAATCATTTTGTTGCCATATGTTGTCACATATTTACAACAATGTCCTTTTTTACTACTATGTAGTTTATTCATCTTGGTTTTATCCCTAAGGATAAAACTTTACCTATAATAAACTAGAATAATAATAGACTAACAGCCCATACTTATAAGAGTGTTTACTCTTCAAATGTAAGTGTATCCCACCTTTAGGGTGGTTTGCAAAAAAATAACTAAAAGCATTTATAAAATCTTTTTTTTTTCGACATTTTGTTGGCCATAGGAGCAAAAAAAAATACAACTGCAAAAGGTATATTGACACCAGGGGCATTTGCTAAGGATATTCATATACACACATGTATGACTTTAGTTCGTCACATTTCATAAATATGCTTATGAATTGTCCTTTTTACTCTATGCCACACTATTCTTCCTCCTCCTCCTTCCTATGAGTGGGTGGTCATCTCAACCCCACTTTTGTGTGTTAAAGTGTCCTTGTTATGAACACCTTGTCGTTTATGAAATTCATAATTTGATCTAAGGATAAATATAAACATTTTATTGTAATAACAACTTACACCATTTCTGAATTTATTGAAGTAAATTTTTATTAATTTCTAGGATTTGACAAAATGGAAGGGTGTGATACATTGTCCGTAATATGAGAATATGTTTGAGCATACTAATAGAAAAAAGTCTGTAAAAATTTTAGCTTAAAATACTAAAAATTAGTTCAGAATTACATTGCAGAAAGAAATTGCGGTAATTAGCAGATTATTTTTGCCAAATATTAGTAAGATAGAAACAACAAAAATAAAACTGTTAAATATAAAAAATTTTCGTTACATTTGTGTAAAATTTTGGTTTAATATAAAAAACCTAAACTGTTAAAATCCGCGAAAATTTGGTTAATAATTATGTTAGTGGACTAAATTGGAATAGAGAGAAATATTTAGTAAACTAACTATATTTATTCTACAATATGCTAGGATAAAAAACTTAAACAACTTTTTCAGTTTTTCCAAAAACTGATTGAAGTAGGCGTTATTGAATATTGATCAGTTCAGCGCTCGTTTTCAGTATGCATATTAGTGTAAATATATGAGTAGTGGGTATCGAGTATTTGACTTTTTATGGGTACTCGATACTTAAAAATGCTACTTATTATTTTTCGGTAAAATATTTAGCACAAAAATGTGATTCCGCTAAAATATTTACTACAACACTACTCGTACAACTTTGCTAAAAGAAAAAATCAATAGTAAAATTTTTAAAAGTACAATAGCCGTTTTTTCTAATCACTTGGATTTAATAAATCCAAAAAGTATTTCTGAAAGTGCTCAACAGATGGGGTTAGATTCTCCCTATTTTAAAAAGAATTTTCTGTCCGACACTTGTTTCACCCTAATTTTTAATACCGAATTCGATGATGAAAGATTTTACTTTAACTTTTAATTTTTAATTATATTTTATATAAAACAGCGATAAACAGTCTGCCTTTTCAGTTTTATCACTTCAATTTATATTTTTACACAATTGAAAAATTCCATTGCAATATTTAATATTCACTAATTGGATTTAATTAAATTACTTACAGTAGAGTGAAAAATTGCCATTTCTATTTAAGCTATTTCTCCATGTCCAAGATTGAAAATGTGTATTTGGTGAGGTGTAGTTTTTTGTTTTCTAAACGTAATTCATAAAAAAATTTAATAAATACCTTTTATTTGTTAGTTTTAAAATTTTTTTGTTTCTCTTTTAATTTTCATTCGTATTTTTTTCTGATATTAAATTAATAGGCTGTTTCATATATTTGTGCTTTCATTGTGGATTTATTAAATCCAGCTTTTTTTGGATTTAATAAATCCTCTTTTTGTATTAAAAATTCTAAATCCAGGTGATTAAAAAACAACGCTAAATATAAGATTCAAAATGGCGGATTCAAGATGGCGGCCATTAATTTTTAGTTTTTATTATATTGGACTTAAAATAATCAATTATATAGGTCTAGAACCAGCTGATTAAAAATCTGAAATTAAAATTTTAAAATTCAAAATGACGGATCCAATATGGCGACAAAAAATTTTTTCATTAAATTTCTTATGTCCCTTGATTTACTCCAAATATCCACCAGGGGAAGTTTTTGGGTAGCAGATTACGAATCTGAAATCAAATTTTAAAAATTCAACATGGCGGATCCAATATGGCGGCCATAAATTTAAAATTGTTATGTAGTGGAAAATAAATTACACTGTACAAAAAAAAAAAAAAACGATGACAACTAATTCTGGCAGAGGGACCAACGAAACATATACATATGTGCATCGGCGTTTAAAAAGTTATCATCTGGCCCTATGTTTTTGGGGGGTTAAAATTTCCCCTCTTTTGAAAATGTTTATTGTGAATCGGCATACAAAACCATGTGAATCTTCCATTTTAGGTATAGGATATGTTCAGCAAACTTGTGTAAAATACTACGAGGAACATTTTTGTGGAACATTTTAACCCTCTAACTCGGCATTTAAAGGGTCTTTTTTGGCCCTTTTTAATAAGTGTCAAAAATGACCCATAAGTTGAAGAGTTAGAGGGTTAAAAAGTTCCGCAAAAATATTTGTCATGAAATTTTACTATAAGTCTCTGAAGACATAAAGGTTCAAAATTTAACTTCAATGCCAGAAATAAGTCAAAACTTAAAATGTGTTTAAGGGTTAATTTCGTACTTATTCAGAATTTGCACTCAAATGTCCTACAAACCTGGAGTTTAGGGGGCTAGTCTGTTTGAGAGAACCAGAACCTGCATTTAAGGTAATTTTTAATCCTATTTTTTTTTTTTGTTTTTACTAAAACTCTGGAATGTTGGAAATCAGCGAGATCTGAAGGTACTTTTTCAGTTAAAGGGCAAAATCTCCAAAATTTATAAACGGTCGCAAACGGACATCTTATGGAACACATTGGCATTCAAGTTTTTCAAATATCTCTTGGAACATTTTAGAGTTTTTTTTTTTGAAAATTTAGGATTTTCAGAAAAACCCATATTTTTGAAGAAAATTAATAATTTCGTTAAATTTTTCGTAAATACATTACAGGTTTCTATTTTTTTTTTTTTTTTTTTTGAGAACTAGTTTCAGTTTTATAATTTGAGATTGTTTTTGTAACAAATTATTGTTTATTTATGATTTTTTATTGTATCATTATAAAATAAAAAAAAACAAGATTAAAAAACTTTGACTATGAACTCTCGCCAACTAACAACGAGTAACCACAATGATACAATATTTTACTAACAAAATATTCAACAATCCTAGATTTTGAATATATAAACATGTTTTCCATTTACCTGAATTGTACTTTTGACCAAAAAACGGCGATCCTGGCCCACAGTACATTATCAAAAAAAGACATGGGCGTTTATGAACACTATGCAATGCAATGTTGCTTTGCATACTGCATTTATGAAGACAGTCTACGTTCGTTTCGGGGATTTTCAAGTTCCCCATTAGTACTTATTATGCTATTTCATAATTAGGAAATAATTGGCCTCCAACCAGAATAAATAAATTTTTGTATTGTAGAATTAAAGGCTGAAAAAACTAATTTATTTTTAAATTTAAAAGTAAAAATTAAACAAACATTTTTAACGAATTTTATTAAAACAATGTAAAATTTATAAACCGTTAAAAGTATCGAGTATCGAAATTAAAAATATCGAGTAGTGTCGAGTATTCAAAACTAACCAAATTTACCAGCACTAATGTATATTATTTATAATAACACTGTGAGACAAATGGTAGGGGTCAGTGAACGGAAAGGGTTCAAACTACCGGGGAAAGTTATATCGGTAAAAAAGAAGTTATACGTGTCCCGGCGTTTCGCTGGGTAACCACTAGGAATCGAGATATATCGATTTGACCTTTGGTGGTCTTTTTTTTGACATAACTCGAGAACCACTAGTCCGATTTTGCTCAAAAAATTAAAAATTACAATTCCTTTAATCTGTTCATATAACGTTTTTCTATATACTCAACAGTTTTGCCGGTAAAAATAAATGTATGAAGAAAAAAATATTTTTTGCCTAAAATATTAAAAAAAAGTAATAAACAAAAGGTTATTGATTTTTATGGTAGCGGTAACAAACATTTATTTTTACCGGCAAAACTGTTGAGTATATAGAAAAACGTTATATGAACAGATTAAAGGAATTGTAATTTTTAATTTTTTTAAAATTGTTTGAGCAAAATCGGACTAGTGGTTCTCGAGTTATGTCAAAAAAAAAATATATCTCGATTCCTAGGGGTGACCAAGCGAAACGCCGGGACACGTATAACTTGTTTTAGATCGATATAACATTTCCCGTTGGTTTCATCCCATCCCGATTTTGACTGTCGCATAGTGTAATTTATTGGAACTAGGAAAATGCTAGAGTGATAGTATTTGAATATAACAATATAATTTAATATATAAAATAACTAACCTAAAAAAGTCTGAAAAATTAAATTAGTTAAATATGACTGCTAAGATTAAAAGACCATATTTACTAAACATTAGTAAGATAACAACAGTTGAATATAAAAATATTCAATTATATTTGAGTTAAATTTAAACTAGTAGAAAATAGCAATATATCTTCCTAAAATCAGCAAAATAATATGATAAATAACTACTAGACTAAACATTCACAAAAAATTTTAAATTTTCAAAGTTTCTTTTTTAATGCAAATAAAAATTTAGCCTGCTGAAATGAGCAGCCTACTATTTTGTAGTAAACATTTCAGTTTTTTTTCTATTATTGTTTTGTCTACCAATATTGGTTATTTTCATTAACTAGACAGAAGAAATTTTGCTGGACGAACTTTAATGAAAATTTTCAGCAAACTAATGAAGTTTTCTTCACCAAGCAAATGAAAAATTTATTATATTTGATGAAAAGACTTCATATATTTTATGAATCTAGTTTTAATGAAGGTTTTTCATTGAGTGTATTGTAAATTTTTAATAAATAAAATGAAATTTTTTTGCACCATTTAATTAAAAATTCCATAAATTCAATGAAAAGTTTCAATGGAGGAGTTCCTGTGAAACTTCATTGGTTTTATGCAAAAATTCATTAATATCATGCAGATAATTCTCTCAGTGTAGAAGCTAACTGAAATATATCTAAAATTTTGTAAACTTACCAGTTTTATTTCTTCTGTTATTATCTTATTAGTATTTAGCAAACAAATCTGCTAATTTCTAACTAATTTTTACTTAAATATTTTTACAGGTTAATTTTCATGAGTGTAGAGTTTTTACTATCCAATTTGGAAAATACATTTTTCTTGCAGTCAGAACTGATTCTGAATTTTTAGTTTAATAGTGAACTTAGGGGGTTATTTTGTAAAACGCAACACCTTGCTTGCGTTGTTTTCCATACAAATTCTTTTTGTAATAATAACAATTTACACACAAATCAACGCAACGAAAGGTGTTTCGTTTTACTAAATAACACACTTAATTTTTCTTAAAATATGGTAAATTCGTCTGTAATACAAAAAAAAATAATAAGGTTCTGACAACTGATTCTGGCAGAGGCATGCGCGGTTCCAGCAATTAATATAAGGGGAAAAATCATACGCCTCAGTGTCCAACTCAATGTATTTGTCTACGGTAGCGTATGATTTTTCCCCTTATATTAATTGCTGGAACCGCGCATGGGCAGAGGGGACAAAAAAATATACTTTTAAAAGTTTATGTGTGGTTTAGCAGCATAGACTGCTATTTGCATTCAATTAAATTTAGCTTACAAATAACAAAAATTTTTTAGATGTAGCAGCTTGTTTTTATTATTTTTATTTTACTAATATTTAGCACAATTTGTACAATTTGTTATTTTAATTTAACTAAAAGCTAACTTAAATAAAACTAAAATTCTGTAAATTTAACAGTTTAATTTTTGCAGTTTTTTCTGCAAAGCAATTTTAGTAGTTTTTTATGCTATTTTTACAGATTTATTTCTATGAGTGTGAGTACTTATTACCACAGTTCTTTACGCTGCTATTTTAGAGTTGACCAAACTCGTAATATTTAAACATTTTAATCAAAATATAGGACCAGCATTTTTTGCAGTTACAAACAACAGCAGCAAGTTTAATACCCTATATCAAATAATAGAATTTAAGATTTTTCTATAGTATATTTGGATATGGTGTACAGTGTTTGCATTCCCTTAAAGATGTTGATGATGATGGCAGTGGTGACAAAAAGACATAACCAACCTTAATGTTATATGGTTTTTTCGTTCCTTAAAGATATTCTCATTTACTTTGCTCTATTTTCCACTTATAAACATAAAACCTTATATTAGTTGTAAAGCTTTTGGTCAGCATAAAATATTTGGTTTCATACCTTTTTTGTCCCATTATTGTCAATTTACACACAAGATACAATCATATATAAAATATGGAAAAAATATAAAAACAACAACTACAACACATACATATAGTAGTTTTGTATTGTTATTCTTTAATATTTTGCTTATAAACATATTTTTATTTATTTAGGTCCACACAATACATTTACAATTCAATAGGACATTCTTTACTTCGTATTGCAAATAATAAAAAGAAAAAAACTTACATATTGTTATGTTAAGTTTGGAAAGGAATCATATTTAAAGGTACTTGGTCAAAGATATTTGTGAAAAGAGTGTTTTGGGTGGGGAGGTTTGATTGTTATTATGAACACAGCTGCAATTTATTATTAAAGGTAAAATTTGTTAAATATTTTTAACAGTGGGGAGAATACTT
The DNA here is from genome assembly GCA_949987735.1 of Leucophora obtusa. NCBI lineage: Eukaryota > Metazoa > Arthropoda > Insecta > Diptera > Anthomyiidae > Leucophora > Leucophora obtusa. Next base: position 48,502,105 of record OX465295.1, read on the forward strand.
TTATTTATTCTTTGTAATATTCTATAGTTTATGAAGATTTAAATAACAGTAACATAAGGTTAATTTAATTTAAAAACATTTTTAAAAATAACTAAAGAATTTAACCGTTTAACCCTTTTAGATTCAATCTGCATGAAAAAAGTTATTGATTTTTCAACTTTAACATGAAATATAACACAAAACTTTCTTTATTGCTATGTATTTATATGTAGGTAAAAGTATTGCGCTTTGAAACGTTTAATTTTTCACTACCCTTTCAACTTGTATATTCACTGTACGAAAAAATACACAAAATTTGTGCACCTGATAAATTTTCAACTAAAAATGTTTAAGTTAATTTATACTTCGCAAATTATCTCCTAAAAGAAATTATCTAATGGAATCAAATTAATTTTTGTTAAAATTTTCCCAACTTATGGTATAGTAGCAAACTGAACTTATACTACACTGAGAGAATTATCTGCATGCTGTTATTGACTTTTTAAATTAATCCAATGTCGTTTTATTAAATTAATGCAGTTTTTCAAAAAGTTTTATGAAAAAATTCATAATATTTATTGATGATTCCATATACACAATTAAAGAGTTTCATTAAAAACATTTTCGTTAAAATTATTATGCTTTTTCATAAAATTAAAAACATTTTGCATTAATTTTGTGATAAAAATTTTCATTAAAACGAGGCCAAGAAAATTTTCCCTGTATATAAATTTACTACCAGTGCGTAAATTAAATAAGTTCCACACATGATGCGTTAGTTAATTAGACACAAAATATGTACATTTACATTGTAAATGTGTAAAATGTTTCAGAAAGGAGTTGAATTTTAACATTTTTGTGTGTAAAAATAAAATAATAAAATTATTTTTCAAAATATTTTATTAGCAATAAATGTTATAATATTGTTATGGTTTTACCTTTCCTTTAAATAAACCGTGTGCTTTTGTATTGCAATCAAAATAACCAATCCCAAACCCTGACACCAATTGTTACGTTTTACCTTATAGAAACGTTCGTTTATCTCCTTTAGATAAACCGGTTTAGTGCTTTTTATTAAATAAAATAACTCTTACACTTTGTTTGATTGAGCTTGTACTATTCCCTATTTACACTCTCTTTAGTTTAATTTAGCTTTACACTTGTTTATTAAACGCTGTATTACTTTATTATTCAACGATATTACACACACACAAACTCTAGTGATTTGAACACAACGATTTATTAAAGCCCGACTGAATTATACAATCGCCAATAATCAATTAACTCGCTAAATGACATATGGCAGCCTTAAATGTAGTGCTGCCAGATTGACGTATTCAGTAAATCCCGTCTCTTGGGCTATTTTTCTTCTAAAATTCCAGAACTTTCTAGACTAGACCAATCCAATTTCGTAACAATATCATTATTAGGCTTAACCCAGTGTCTTCAAATGCCAATAGAAATGCCATAAAATTTACGAATTACACACTAAGCAACAACAAAATTATGTGTGTTATTTTCAAACTTCGTTGCACATTTCATTGCATTTGTGGACACTAAGTAATATGAGCCTCATGTTCTCAGGAGATTTTTCTCTCGAAACAAATTAGATTCTGAGTACTTTTTCTAAAGGACATTATATTATAAGCACTTTTTGCTGTAGAAAAAAATATTTCTTTAGCAAAAGCTTTAGATTCTGTGTATTTTTTCTACAGGAAAAACATAAAGATTCATAACATTTTTCCTGTAGAAAAAAAATCAGATTTTAAGGACTTCTTTCTATGGAAATATCTCAAGTTCAGTGAACTTTTTGCCATAGGAAAAAATTCTTAGAAAGTGATTGATATTTTGTAAAACGAAGTCCTCACAATTCGAGGGTTTTCTGGCGGCAAAATTTTACGAAATCTAGAGTTTTGTTTATAGGAAGAGTCCCCACAATCCACAAAAACTGATGAGAATTTGAGCGTTTTTCTTAAGGAGAAAGTGCTTAGAATCCTAGTGTTTTCTATAGCGTAAAGCAGGATCACCTGATGCATTTTTTGGAGAAGTTGTCAGAGGTTTGTCTGCAGTAAAAAATTCTCAGAATCTAGGAATTTTTCTACAGGAAAAGTCTGCATAATCTGAAGGTTGTACTCGTAAAAATCCCTGCTACATATTTTCTGATTTTTTGTTTCTATAGTTAGTAGAGAAAAAAATTACAAAAAATTTAAAATTCTCAAATTAGCTCAAATAAAAATCAAGCCTTTTGAAATCTATTTTTTTGGCAAATATTTCTGTCAATTTGAGCAGGATAGGCTGCTATTTGCATTCAACTAAATTTAACTTAAAAACGAGTAAAAAGGTTAAAGTCGGGCATGCCGACTATACAATACCCTACACCAGTCTGGTTAAAAGCCAACTAATGTTTGGATCCGAAATTCGAATGGGTTAAAATGGGACTTGTGTCAGAATTTTCTATAATGTGAGTTAGCGAACCAAATTTCATTAAAATATCTTAATATTTGCGACCTGCAGTCCACCCAAGCCAATTTTGGGGGGACCCTTATATGGGCACTAGGTCTAAACATGGACCGATGTTCACCAAAATCAATAGGCTTCGTCCTTAGGCCAACATAGGTCTGTGTACCAAATTTCATCAAAATATCTTAATATATGCGACATGCAGCGTATAAACAATATAATTTTGGGGGGACCCTTATATGGGCACTAGGTCTAAACATGGACCGATATTCACCAAAATCAATAGGCTTCGTCCTTGGGCTGATATAAGTCGGTGTACCAAATTTCATCAAAATATCTTGATATTTGCGACCTGCAGCGTATAAACAATATAATTTTGGGGGAACCCTTATATGGGCACTAGGTCTAAACATGGACCGACTTTAACCAAAATCAATAGGCTTCGTCCTTGGGCCGTCATAAGCGAGTGTACCAAGTTTCATTAACATATGTTAATATTTGCTGTAGAGTGCGCACAAGAATGCATGGACACACAGACAGACGGACGGACAGACGGACATCGTTAAATCGAAATAAAAAAATTCTGAGCCGATCGGTATACTATAAGGTGGGTCTAGCACCAATATTTTTTGGTGTTACAAACATCAGCACAAACGTATAATACCCTGACCACGTAGTGGTGTAGGGTATAATTACAAACTTCTAGACATCACAGTTTGTTGTTGCTAGTTTTAGTCTGATAATATTTGGCAAAATTTTCTATGAATTTTACTGTATAATTTGTCATTTGCAATCAACTAAAATTTAACTCAGATATAATTAAAATTCTGCAAATTTAACAGTTTTATTTTTGCTGTTCTTATCGTACTAGTATTTAGGAAAAAAGTCTGCTAATTTCAGCAATTTTTTATGCAAGGTCGTTTTTAACTAATTTTTAATAGCTTTTGCTGCTATTTTAACAGGTTTATTGCAATGTGTGTAGTACTTATGTCGAATTTTAAGTAGTAGTTGTAACTAAAAGTTTTTATGCGATATCTTCTTTGAAATATACATTTAAGATTGTTTTCAGTAATGGTTTTCAAAATGTTTACTTTAAGAACATTTTATTTTCTGAAATGTTTAGAATTACACATATCTTGCTGTAAATTTTCTTTAAACTGGATATACGAATTATGCCTGAAATTTGATCGCTAAAATTTCCATTATGTCAGTCAACTTTTAGCCTGACTTTCTTCGTTCAGCTATGATAGTTTTTTTTATGGATTTTCCTTAGTAACCCTTCTTAAATCATTTTTATACATAATTCTGCCTGGCGTTGGTGTGGAAAATACTTAAAAACAAAAGAATACAAATTGTTTGCCAAAATCAAAACAATTTATCAAAGGAAAATATGAATCTTTTCATAAATACGACACAACAAGGATTCCTTAGAAAAATATTTACGAGTAATAAACTTAAAAATTGCACTTAAAAACTAAAATATTTTATTACAAATAAAAAAAAACTGTACTGAAATTATATAAATCAAAATAATTGCAAATTAAACAAATAAATAAAATTATATTTATTGCAACAAACAAAGAGAAACAAATAAACATGTTACGAAAAAAATTGGTTGAATTTGAAATAAGAAATAAAATTATAGTTTCCTCTTAAAAGAAGTCATTAAAATCCTTTATTTTCTTCCATCTTATCTCGACTTGGAATGATTAAGAATTTTTGCAAAAGCTAAGCAATTATAAACAATTTACAAAAAAAAGTTATTAGTTGTTTATATTTAATGTAACAAATTTAAGTATGAAATGAAAAAAGGAACTTTCTTCCTATTCATTCACCATATTTTTTTTTTCATATCTACAGTTAATGCCAAGTTATTAGATTTGTATACTTTTAATTTGAATTCATAACATCCTTAAGCCATTCAAAACAAACAGTTATAGGAGGGGAGGGGGCAGGCGGGTGGTCCGTGTTAGTGCTGCTATAAGTGGCTATCTTTGTGTTGAAGAAAACGCCAGTCGCTTAAAAATACAACAGTTTTTAAACCCTTTTTTTCTTAAAAACTCGTTGTTGTACTGCTTGTCTATGATGAATTTCTTTTTTCGTTTTTTGCTTTTATTATTTTAGAAATTTTATGAGTTTCTTTATAAGTTTTTTTTATAGTAAGAAAAGCAAAAAATAATAATATTATAAGAAATTTTTTCTTCTTTAAGAGAAATCCTGGACTATTTTCATTTAAATTTTTGAGAAATAGTAGATGTAGTTAATGCAGGGAAGTATTTTCAAATATAAAACTTAACGGGCGCCATATAAAGTTAAGATCTATCCAGATCTCCGTAGATCTGATTGCACCAGATCTAAGTAGATTCAATCTTATCTATTTAGTTCTAACTAGATCTGATCAAATATAAACTTTTTTACACGAATAATTAAAAATTTCATGTAAACGAATATAACAATTTTTAAGAGAAATATTTTTAACTTCAACCATTTTATTTTTTTTTTTTTAATTTATTTTCATCGGGAAATACATTAAAAGCATTAAAGGAATTAAATGTGCTAAAATCCCAAAACTTATTTGACAAATTTTCAAAAATGATCTGTTGAAGGCATGGGCATCTATCCGGATTTCATTCCAGCCTAAGGAAATCGTCAGGGGACGACGGACAGTGCTTTGATCCCATATAACGAAATTTGGTACACTAACATAGAACTTCTTAGTTAAGAAAAATGTTCAGTTTTGGAAATATCGGGCGAAGGACACGCCCACCTCCCATAGGTCTTGAAATTTAAAAATAGCCGTGTAAAAAAGCTCAGATCTGGCCAGATCTCCAGATCTAATAAGATCTCAAAATTGGGGACAAATTTGAGATCTAATTAGATCTGATCAGATCTAGGCATATCTGGCCAGATCTTAGTGGATCTTAGTGGATCTTACCAGATCTAATTAGATCTCAAAATTGGGGACAAATTTGAGATCTAGTTAGATCTGATCAGATCTAGGCATATCTGGCGCAATTGTCCAGATCACTTTAGATATGAACAGATTTGGCACTAGATCTGATCAGATCTTGCCATAATGTATTATCACATATGCCATATCTGATCATATTTGATGAGATCGGGTACAGGATCTAATAATATTCAATCATATCTATTTAGATCCAAAAAGATCTGATCAGATCTAAACTTTTTTACAAGGGTATTTTATTAGCTACATAAATGGACGTAAAACTTTAAAAAGTATCCATTGATATACACATAAAACTGGAAACGTTTGTGTCTATTTTTATCAAAATTGAAGCAATGACTCATAGTCCTGCCATATATCCTTTATCTTAAAATCTTTATAAAACCTGTAAAAAATTATCCGATTTCCATGAAATTTAGCACGTGAATTATAAGGGCATGCCATATTTGTGCCAAATTTGGGTAAAATCGATTCATTAATAAAAAAAAAAAAAATTCCTCTCACAAAAAATGACTTTTAAACACGCTTAAAATGATTTTTCTAAAACAAAAAAAATTTAAATAGGATTAAAATAGGAAACCATGTGAATCCTCCATTTTAGGTATTGGGTATGTTTAGCGAACTTTTGTAGAACACTACGAGTAACATTTTTTTGGAACATTTTAACCCTTTAACTCGCCCCTTTTGAAAACGGACAAAAACGACCCGTAAGTTGAAGAGTTGGAGGGTTAAAATGTTCCGCAAAAATATTTGTCATGAAATTTTACTATAAGTCTTTGAAGACATCAGCATTCAAAATTTAACTGAAGTGCGAGTAATAAGTAAAACTTAAAATGATTTTAAGGGTTAATTTCGTACTTATTAAGAATTGGTGCTCAAATGTCCCACAAACCTGGATTTTAGGGAGAAACCACGGGAATCTTCCATTTTAGGTATAGGATGTGTTCAGCGAACTTATGTAAAACACTACGAGGAGCATTTTGGTGTAACATTTTAACCATCTAACTCTTTAACTTACGGGTCTTTTTTGTCCTTTTTTAAAAAGGGGCCAAAAGACTACCTTTCATTGAGGAGTTAGAGCGTTAGAATGTTCCACAAAAATGTTCCTCGTAGTGTTTTACAAAAGTCCGCTCAACACATCCTATACCTATAATGGAAGGTTCACATGGTTTGAATACTAAACACTCTTAAATGCGTGAAATTTGTGTAAAAATCATGAATTCAGGTATTTCAAAAAATTCATTTTTTTTAGTTTGTGGTAAAAAATAGTAATTAATTTTTTAATGATCTATTATATAACAGAATAGACTTACAAAAAAAAAAAAAAGAAAAAAAAATGTCTAATTTTATATAATTTTTTTTTTATACTTCATCAAACTTAAGTAATTTTTTAATTTTCAGCAAAAAACATGTTTCTTTAGGAAAAATAAAAAATAATAATTTTTCAAAGATGTAAGTACTTAAATTTATATTTTAATTTAACGACAAATATATTGAAGTAATTTAAAAAAATCTTCGAACCAGTTTTTAAAAAAATGTATTTTTGAGAATTATTTCCGTGAAACAAGTAAAGGTTCAATTAGACGTGCCATAACCATAACCATAAAAAACAGCTGTTCAAACCAATCTTATGGGCTACAATGAATTCGATTACACTGTGGAACAAATTCAGGTTAGCAAAAGTTAGGTCGATTCTGAGAGTGAGGGGTGAAAATAGAGGCTAAATTAGAAGACCCGTATCGCGGCGTTTGCTTATGTTAGTTCGAATTTTTTTTATGGTTTTTTGGTTATAACTCGTCGACTAATTGATATTTTTTAAATCTGTAAAAGCCAAATTATAGCTAGAGACCTGAACAACAATTTTTTAAAGCGCCCCATAAATCCCGCTAAATTTTGAAATCTTTTTCATTGGACAATGAATGACTTTTCATATCTTATACCGTTTATCATTAAGATGAAAAAATTTCTATATCAAGTTTAAAAAACATTTAAGGCAAGGAGTTTTATTTCATTGTTTCTGTAAAAAAAAGGGTGGTCGTTCGCTGAAAAGCATAAGACAGGACATTGAATATAAAGAAAATCATAATTTAATAGAATGTAAACAATTTGTGAAATTAAAAAATAATAATAGCATTTGAAAAATCATTGTGGAATAGACAAAATAACGCGGCACTAAATAAAACAATTCTCACACTCTGCCTTTTTTTCTGGCAACAAATAATAATTGTTCACAAATTGAAGTCTCTAAGGATTTCAATGAAAAAAATTCACGTGCCTATATATCTTAAACCATGACATTGATATGTTTTAGTTTTCGCTTCTTAGTATTAACTATAACCAATAAATCTATTAAAGATACATTTTTGATATAAAGGAAAAAGTTCTCACAGGTCATGTGTCATCATGTTTTTTTTGCAAATCGTATAATAAAAATTTGTAATGGATTTCAAAAAAAAAAGCGAACAGTTTTGACAAAATTACAATTTATAATCACAACAAAACAAAAGTATTATATTTCGCACAATTTACAAATATATTTATAACCACCAATACGACCACCCCTCCTCTTCGTGTGTGTAACATCCCTAAATAACAACAATAAATTCTCATAATTTTTGTAACAACAAATCAAAATATCAATTGAAGTTTCTATTCTTTACAATCGACTACCAATATTTGTATCGTATCGTATCTATTCACTATTGATCTTCTTTTTTACGGCATAATTTTCGCACGTGTCAGTTTTTTGTATAGAACAACGGAAACTGTCATACGCTTATTGCTGTTTGCAAGTTTGCAGAAAGTGTAGTTTAGATGACGTTATCATCAAATCTATTTCCATTTCCAGAAAAAAAAAAATCATTTACGGTTACAATTTTTGGCAATTGTTCATTCGTTTTAATTGCTCTATGAAATATTTATATTTAGTCTACTTCAATTGTTTGTTGTTGTTGTTGTTGTTATTCGATTTTTATCTCTGGACATCGTTGTTGTCATTGTAGTTGTTGTAATGCTATATCATCATTACATCCGTTGTTACATTGTATGATAGTCAGTGTAACGTGTAAATTTCCGTTATTATGTCATATGATGATTTGTGTTACAAAAATATTTATGGGAAAGTTTTAGTTTTTTCGCAAAATAAGATAAGAAAACTACATAATGGCGGAAAAGGTGTGCATAGAAATAACTTTTTTCATTTCAGATTTATGTCGGTGTCCTTCCGAAGAAGAATAAGACGATTGTCAATTGAATTGTAGGCTGTTTCCTGCTTCTTCAAAAAAATATAAATGGTTTTATTTAGAAGCTCTACAGATTTAGAAGTGTTCGCTAGAGTCCTAATTTGCTCTTCCTCTCTTTATCTTAGGAAATTGCATTAGGTTAGGATTGGTCGAAAATAAGAATTGGAAGTGAAGATAAACTCAGGGAAAAAGCTACGTAATATTTATGAAACAGTTACATTGGACGAAATTCTATGAAGAATTGTCATATTTATGAAGTTTTCATAAATATGATGAAACTTTTCATAAATATGAGGCAACTTTTCATAAAATTTTATGAAATATGTTACATAATTTCTTCATCATTTCATAGAAAATTGTTATAAAAAAATTTTTTTTTTGGAAGCTGCCCATTTCTCAAATTTTTATATAAAAGGAATAGGACAAAACGGACAAATTTTTTAACCTATTGGATTGTTAACAGAATTTGAGAATGAAATTGGTTGAGGTCCAAGTGAAATTCCGAAAATAATATTAGTAATATTTTTATGAAAGGGTTCCATAAATATTTATGAAATGCTACATTAGACGAAAAACGATGATGTTTTCAGCATATGTATTTACGAAAACCTTCCCTTTGAGTCTACTCTTTACAACCGACTCATAACCAAAAAAAAATAATAGGAGATGAACCTAAGACCAAAAGTCGGCTTGTTGTGCGCTCTCGTGTTATAGTGGTTCCCTATCTATTCCAAGAACTGCATGCCGTTAACGAAATTCATCAGTGTTCTTCAGCTCATTCCCCTGAGGCCACCCAAAGTGGGAATATTGGCTCCAGATAAGTGTTGAACTCTAGTCCTTTCAAAATGCGGATAGCAACAAATGTAACGTTTTCAAATCTCGTCATCCTCCCCGCATGCCTTTCAAGTTATTTAATCAACACAGCCCATTCGGAATAAAAATAGTTAAAAAATACATTGCAGAAAAAAACTGCTGAAATTGGCAGAAATAAAACCATTAAATTTATAGAATTTTAGTTATATTTGAGTCAGTTTTTTTTTTAAATTTAAAATGACAAATTATACTGTAAAAGCTGCAGAAAATTTTGCTAAATATTAATAGAATAAAAATTGCAGAAACAAAATATTATAACTATTTTTGTTATTATTTTTAAGTTAAATTTAGTTCAATGCAAGTAGCTATCCTGCTAAAATCTACAAAAAGATTTGCTATATAAGTAGCAAAATGCTGCTTTCAGAAAGCAAAATTTTTATTTCCATTAAAAAAAATTTAAAAAAAAACTTTAAAAATTTTAAATTTTTTGTGGTTTTTGGTCTATTTTCTATTTAATGGTAGCATTCGGCAGAGAAACCTTAAACTGATACCGGTGACTTGTAGCGATTTGTGATTATTTACTCTGCTGAACGACGTTTTCTTTGTTTTGTTTTTAATACACTTTTTCTATAGTTTCCTTTTATTTTTTTTTAATTTTTGTTTTCGAATTATATTTGCATCTTTTTATTTGTCATTCTTACAAAACAATTTTTATTGTAAATGAACAACAACAAATGTATCACTTATTGATCAAAAGTAGCAAATATTTTTTACGCTACCAAAATATGACAGCGCTACCTCAGCGCTCAAACTGAGCGGTTAGTGATCAGGTCGTTCAGCAGATAATTGTAGAACTGTTGACTATTAAATTGTATCTGCCGAACGCACCCAATGTCTCGGTTTGTGTGTTCCAATCATCATTTTCTTATTGTGGACAACTGATGAGTTGGGGTGATTCCCACAAGACAATTGTATTGTCTGTGATAAAAATGTTCAACTTTTTGAAACAACAAATAAAATCTAATATGAAAACAGCATATTAGAATTTGGACTTGAGGTAGAACAATATTCTATCTAAATATACAACAATTTTTTTTTTCTTTCGATTTAAAAAAAAATATGTAATTACTTCATCGTACTTGAAATTTTAAAAACAAAATTTCAAACCGTTCTCCAGTTATTACGTTTTTATGCATTGGAAATACAATACAATTTTCTGATTTTTGTTTGCAAGCAAAGAATATATTAATAATAACAAATAACAACTAAACAAGAATCAAATCGAAATTTTTTATTTTTTAAAAAATTAACAAAAATAACTGTTTACTGTAAAAATACTGTTTTGGTATTTATTTCCCAGCAACATATTAGTAATGACACCTCATTACCATCTGCATTACCAAAAATGATACATCATTACCTTTTGCATTATTTTGTAATATAAAATAACAACTTCCTAATAATGACCTATTATATTCATTGCTTTTAAATATAAAATAATGACTTACTCGTAATATGTTAAATAAGTACTTTTTACACAGTTAATTTTTTTACATTTTTATTTATTACCCAGCAAAATATTGGTAATGACACCTCATTGCTTTCTGCATTACCAATAATTATATATCATTACCTTTTGCATTATTTTGTAATATAAAATAATGACTTCCTAATAACGGCCTATTGTAGTCATGGCTTTTAAATATAAAATAATGACTTACTCACAATAGTTTAAATAAGTACTTTTTACAAAGTTAAATTTTATACATTTATATTTATTACTTGTAAATATGTTTTGTGTTCAAATTTTTATGACGAGTTCTAAAATTACACACTAGCAAAAACTTTAATTTCTCTGAATGTATTTCCTGAAGTTAATAGTATTTGTGTAACCCCTTATTTTTAAGAATTAAGTAAGCAGTCGGACAACCACTTATAATTCAAATTTTTGTAAGCATGTTTGTAACCACTTATTATTCAGAATCTCATAACTACTTACTTCTCATTTTTTCGTAAGCGAGCGGGTAAGCGTGACTACTTATAAAAACGACCAAGCCAAACAAAAATAATGAGTTAAGACGCCAAAAAATAAGTTGTGCGGAGCTATGAATTTCTATTATATAACCACTTATTTGGTAATGACATATTTTGCTGGGTATATGCAAATATGTTTTATGTTTAAATTTTTATGACGAGTCCTAAAATTACACACTAGAAAATACTTAAATTTTTCTGAATGTATTTCCTTAAGGTAATAGTATTTATGTAACTCCTTATTTTTAAGAATCAAGTAAGCACTTGGATAACCACTTATAATTCAATTTTTTGTAAGCATGTGTGTAACCACTTATTATTCAAAATCTCATAACTACTTACTTCTCATTTTTTCGTAAGCGGGTAAGCGTGACTACTTATAAGAACGACCACGCCAAACAAAAATAATGAGTTTAGACGCCAAAAAATAAGTTGTGCGGAGGTATGAATTTCTATTATATAACTACTTATTTGGCAATGAAAGATTTTGCTGGGTAATTATGATATGAAAATGAGCTGCTTTAAGCAACTGTTACGAAACTACGGTACTTTTCGTTAGTTGTTTTCTTAAATAACTATCATAACAGTTGTTTTGTATTTTTCCATAGAAAAACAACTTGAGAACAACAACTGTTTATTACTACGCAAACAATTGTGACGTAGTGACTGTCAGGCTTTCTTGAGTGGATGTATTAGGGATAGAAAACTCATAGATCATAGATACCAGCGTCGCTTGGGATCGATTTTACTTTGAAATTATTTTTAAACCAAACGATTCTTTTACTGTAGACTAGAACTAATTATGGAATTATTTATGAAACTAGTTCCAGGTCAGTTATAACTTTATTGGAACAGGTTGCAGAAACATTTTCATGTTATCCGTTCTAGTGTAGCTTGTTTTAGAAAAGATGGGATTCTAAAAAATAATCCTAGAATTGTAAACTAAACAATATTTTATTCCGATTTTGATACAAAGTTTTTATGCCTTAATTTTGTTTTGTAAATATCATCCCTTCTTTGAATATTTTAAAAATATAAAAGAAATGCTAAAAATGCATAAAACCATTAAAGAACATTTAGTCAGGAATATAACAATGAGAATATATAAAAAAATATATAAAACGATAAAATAAAAAAAATTGCAATCAAGCGCAACGAATACGTTCCGTTTTTTTTATACCCAATACAAAACAAAAGGACTTTTTCTAACAATACCGTAGAGACAATCTAATAAACGGAAACAAAAAAAAAAAAAAGTCATACCTTTATGCAAAAAAAAAAAAAAAAACAAAAAACCCCCAAACCAAAACATTGCTAAATCTAAGTATCTAATCTAGAAAAAATATTTGAAAAAAATCTAATGTAATGAAATGGATGAAAAATATACTAAAGTACATCAATATAAAAATTCGTTACAAGGCAACATAAAAAAAAAATGCAAATTAGTTGCTGTAAAAGCAAATTTTGCATATAAAAAACGCGTGTCAAAATTACTTAAAGGATGTTAAGTAAGTATTGAGAGACTCACATTTTGCAAGTAGTAAAGACAAACATAAATTTAGCTATTTAGTAATTTTGTTATGGGTACTAATAATAAAATTTTATAAGTCCTGAAGATTACAAAAAATCTCTTTTGTACTCATGTTAAAATGAATACCTTTTTTCTAAACCCCTTGCAAATTTATTTAACAAACCTTAAATTTGAATATTCCTTATAACCAGGGCAAGGGACTTCAGGTAAAACTCAGTAAATGTCTTTGAAAATCCATAAGTTTTCAACAAAATAACATCGATTTGTTAATGCAAATTTTTGCATATTTATTTTGGACATTTTACTAAAAATACTTGTTTTAGTACATATTTTTGATGTTTCACTAAAACTGAGTTTATGTTAGTGTTTCCAATTCGGTTAGTCGATTAAGCGACTCATCGCTTAATTTCCTTTATCTTCGGTATGTAATATGAAAACAAACAATTTATAACTCAACAAATTATTCGTCCCGAATAATCGATTAAAATAGAACGATTAACTGGTTCAATTTTTAATATGGAATTCTTCCTTTATTTATTCCCAAGGCGTTCTAACTAACCTAACTAAATGCTATTAATTTCTTTTAAATACACAATAGATCCGTTGGACATTTTCCATATAAACTTTGCAGATAATAATAATAATAAATAATAAAATAATAATAAATTCTTGCATTAATTTAATGAAGTTTCACTGGAACTCGTCCATTGAAACAATTTTAATTAATCATTCGTATTAAGCCAATGGAACATACAAAATTCCTTACAGACTAGATTAATTAAAAATAAAATTAATATATATACTGAATATTATATAAATGTCACCTATAGGAATCAATTTTTTCAAAAAAGGAAAAGACATGTAAAATATTTGGGCACATCTAAAATTTCGGAACGACTATATTTGGTCTTAGATTTTTGTAAAGATTAACAAAAAAAGAGAAAACCCCATAAAGACAATCTGATGATAGTGATGTGGTGTCACTTGAAAATGCATTAATTGTTAACCATTGGTTCTAGGAAAGTTTTTTTTCATAAGTTTTTTCTCTATTGGTTGTAAAATAAAATTGTAAATTCTATTTGGAATTTGTAATATTTGATCTTAAACCGAACAAAAATAACACTCATTGTGAAAAAAATAATTAAAATTTTGGATTTAATTTTCCGACGTTTTTGGAGGGCGACGCTTTTTTTGTTTTAAAGCGAAGCAACACTGAGGAAATTCTTACTATTAATTAACGTGTTGCTTTCTTCGGAAAGGGGATAGAGAAGAGATGAAAGGTGGTGAAAGATGAAGGCCTTCAAATATGGCAGCGAGATGTTGTTGCGCGCCATCTGATGTAGAGTTGGCGAACTTTGTTGAAGCTGTTTAGTTTATAGCCCTGTTATATTATATTACTTCGGTGGGGCTAAGTGCTATGGAAAAACCAAAGGAGGACGCTCGGTATGTATCAGGGATAGGGTCGTTGTGGATCGAACCCGCAACCTTGTGTGTGACGGTCCAACGCGCTAGCCATTATGCCACAGCGCCCAGAAGTAATTCCGAACAATATTCAAAAACTCAATTATTGCTTCTAAAGCATTATTGCTCTAAAAGTGATCCTAAGAATTGATTTGGATACACTTTATTTTCAAACAGATAATTGCGGGTTTGAATTCTGACGGAACCAGTATTCTTTAATTTTTTTAATTTTTTTTTATACATATATGGGTATGATTAATTTGTTTTAATTCAATATTGAAATTGAAGGAAAATTCTTGGTAAAAAATATTTTTTATGCACTTGTAAAAAAGAACTGAAAAAAAAATATTCAATTCCACTACACCTTTTGCAATCATTCAAAAAGTACTGAAAAAATGTTGAAGTGGAAGTACTGCCCTCTTATGACAACTCAGTGTTAAAATCATTAGTGTTATCTGTTAAAAACAAGTACATCTACATCATTAATTGTAGTGCTTTCTCTAGTGCTTTTACATTTCTTTTTTTTTCTGGGAGGGTAATAAAAACTCTGCAATTTTTAGACACCTATAAAAGTCATTAAATTTTACTGAAATTTGGTACAGAAGTTGCCCTAAAAGTTTAAATTTTTAAGTGTATATTTTTCAACTTTGAACTTCCTGGCCCTGCTTATGAAATTTAAATGTTTTGTACATTCGCAAGTATAATTAGTTTGTTATTTTATTTTTGTTGCTTTAATTAATTGCTAATCAATCATTTTGAGCAGAATGAGGCTTAGACATCACTTTCATTTTCAATTCATCCTAAGGACACTTTACATAGTGTCATGTCTCATTAATACCTTTTTTTTTGCAACAATTGCTTACTTTTAAAAGGACTCATTCATTCATAGACAGTTTTAGGCATAATTATTTTGGTGTCACAGAGAAAACTTCTTCCACATAATTGTCCTTTTTTTTGTAGCCTTCATCTTTGACTAAACCACCTATTGTCTGTCACTTGTTCAGTCTCTGCTATTTGTTGTTATTCTAGCTACTTAATGTCGTTGACAAAACAAAACATCATTTTACCATCCTGTTTGTCGCCTTTTTTTTTTATTGTAACTCTTGTTTGTTTCATATAAGATTGATTATAATATTGTTGTCTGAAATAGACAAAATAAGTTGTATGTTTTTTAGTATATTTTAGAAAAAGGCCTTAGGTTTTCATTTTACTTTTTTTCTTTTCCGAAAAGGATCAACATTAAAATCCCTGGCATCAGCATATTGACTGACATTGTTTAAACGAGTCTAGTTACTTGTGAGATTTTTGTTTTTATTTCTTGTGCTAAATTTTTCAAACACCTGCTTAAGTACTCACGGTTATTAAATGTGCTTGAGATGCAAATTTTATTTTTTTGTTTTATTTTTTGTAGACAAAAAGTGTCAAAGTGATTATTTTCTTATTTTATTACACCTTAAGTGTTTTAAAGGATTATGCTGAGAAATTAATGTTTCAATATTCGATTGGAATTATGTTAAAATACATTGATGTATGGTATTTGTAAATATATTCCACTATTCATCTTTAAACCCTACACCATAATAAGTTTGTGCTGATGTTTGTAATACCAAAACATATTTTACCTAGACCCACCTTTTAGTAGTGTTTTCAATTATTCGACATACATATGTAGTTAACCGGTTAATGCGTTATTTGAAAAATCACAAAATTTAATTAACCGTTTATTCGGGTCGGTTAATCGAGAAAATTGGCGATTAATCGTTTAAAGCAAAACTAATGTATTTCCTAAATCTTCAACTTTACTGTCTTCAGAGACTTATAGCAGAATTTCATTATAAATATTTTTCCGGAACATTTTAGTCCTCTAACTCTTCAGATTACGTGGCTTTTTTGTTTCTTTCTAAAAAGGGGTAAAAAAGTCCCTTTAATTGAAGAGTAAGAGGGTTAAAATGTTACCCAAAAATATTTGCCACGAAATTCTACTATAAGTCTCTGAAGAAAATTTAACTTCAGTGCCAGAAATAAGTCGAAACCTAAAATGGGTTAATCTCGTACTTGAAGAAGAGTAAAAAAGGAATCAGTTTTTATGTAAAAACATATCTGTGATTAACGAGAATTATGTATTATTTGTACACAGTGTTAAAATACTCGAGAAAACCAAAAATCCGATACCCATATTGCCAATGTCGTGGACCCTAGTGTAAGCGATTATTCCAAATTTTTCAAACCCGGTTTTAATTAGCATCTTTAAAGATCAATAAAAAACACCTCTGATTGTCTAAAATAATATTCAAAACTGAGATAAAAAAAGGTATTCTGGACTAAATATATAAACATTCGCCATTATGTTTAAATAGATAAAACAAGTCAGTCCTATCTCATTATGACCTCAAATTACGTTATACAGTAAAACTCGGTTAAGACGAACTCCGGGGAGCAAAATAAATTGTAAAATCCTTTCATTGCATTTCCTTTATTAAATCGCTTTTACGGAAAAATGATTGCAAAACGTCGAGACTTTCAAATTAGTTCGTATTAACCGAGAATTCGTCTTAACCGAGTTCTCATTAAGCGAGTTTTACTGTACATCCCTTGCACGTATTTCTACGCTCTATATTTTTTTTTATTTGTCTCCACTTTCGCAATTTGAAATATTATCAATTTATACTAGTGTTTCCAAACCAGTTAACCGAAAAACCGGGTTTTTGCTTATATTTCGGTTTTAAAGCAAACCGGTTTTAAAACTCGGTTAACCGAAAACCGGTTTATTTTCAACGGTTATCCGGGATTTTATTTTATAATTTTTGGCTTAAAATCCCTTCAAAATTAAGAAACATAAGTGCTCAACCAACAAATAGAAACGATTTTAGAAGCAATGCGGAAAAAGCTGCACATTTTTAGCGCTACTCTCTTCTCTCCCTTCCAGAAGTGCACTAAAAGAAGGCAGAGTTTTTGATGTTGTAGTATTTTTGTTGTAATTTATTGTGTCTAAGTGTGAAATGGCAAACAAAAATTATGTCATATGCCCGCAATAAAGGATGTGCTACTTTTTACTGCATTTTTAGAAGCAGCTTCTTTTATTGTGGGTATATGACATGATTTTTGTTCGCAATGTCCCACTTACGGTGGGTCTCACATTGAAGAAATAAGAGTTAATCCAAAAATTTGTTGTTATTTTCTATAAAATTTTTTGATACTTAGTTTCTTTTGTTTAATAGTTAAGTTAAAGTAACCCTACAATATGAGACCCATCGTTAGAAGCAATAAATTACACTATGCGACAGTCAAAATCGGTATGCGATGAAACCAACGGGAAATGTTATATCGGTCAAAAACAAGTTATACGTGTCCCGGCGTTTCGCTGGGTCACCCCTATGAATCGAGATATATCTTTTTTTGACATAACTCGAGAACCACTAGTCCGATTTTGCTCAAACAATTTTAAAAAAATTAAAAATTACAATTCCCTTAATCTGTTCATATAACGTTTTTCTATATACTCAACAGTTTTAACGGTAAAAATAAATGTTTGTTACCGCTACCATAAAAATCAAGAACCTTTTGTTTATTACTTTTTATACCCTACACCACTATGTGGTCAGGGTATTATAAGTTTGTGCTGATGTTTGTAACACCAAAAAATATTGGTCGTAGACCCACCTTATAGTATACCGATCGGTTCAGATTTTTTTTTTATTTCGATTTAAAGATGTCCGTCTGTCCGTCCGTCCGTCCGTCTGTCTGTCTGTCTGTCAATGCAATCTTGTGCGCACTCTACAGGTCGCAACTATTAAGATATTTTGATGAAATTTGGTACGCAGACCTATGTTGGCCCAAGGACGAACAAGTTTGATTTTTTTGAACATCGGTCCATGTTTAGACCTAGTGCCCATATAAGGGTCCTACCAAAATTATACTGTTTATATGCTGCAGGTCGTAAATATTAAGATATTTTGATGAAATTTGGTACACAGACCTATATTGGCGCAATAATGCAGCCTATTGATTTTGGTGAACATCTGTCCATGTTTAGACCTAGTGCCCATATAAGGGTCCTACCAAAATTATACTGTTTACACGCTGCAGGTCGTAAATATTAAGATATTTTGACGAAATTTGGTACACAGACCTATATTGGACCAGTAACGCAGCCTATTGATTTTGGTGAACATCGGTCCATGTTTAGACCTAGTGCCCATATAAGGGTCCTACCAAAATTATACTGTTTATATGCTGCAGGTCGTAAATATTAAGATATTTTGATGAAATTTGGTACACAGACCTATATTGGCCCAATAATACAGCCTATTGATTTTGGTGAACATCGGTCCATGTTTCGACCTAGTGCCCATATAAGGGTCCTACCAAAATTATAATGTTTATACGCTGCAGGTCGCAAATATTAAGATATTTTGATGAAATTTGATACACAGACCTATATTGCCCCAATAACGCAGCCTATTGATTTTGGTGAACATCGGTCTATGTTTAGACCTAGTGCCCATATAAGGGTCCTACCAAAATTATACTGTTTATACGCTGCAGGTCGCAAATATTAAGATATTTTGATGAAATTTGGTACATAGACCTATGTTGGCCCAAGGACGAAGCCTATTGATTTTGGTGAACATCGGTCCATGTTTAGAACTAGTGCCCATATTAGGGTCCCCCCAAAATTGGCTTGGTTACAAACTGCAGGTCGCAAATATTAAGATATTTTAATGAAATTTGGTGCGCTGACTCACATTATAGAAAATTTTGACATAAGCCCCATTTTAACCCATTCGAATTTCAGATCCAAACAATACACCAGACTGGTGTAGGGTATTGTATAGTCGGCATGCCCGACTTTAACCTTTTTACTCGTTTTTTAATATTTTAGGCAAAAAATATTTTTTTCTTCATACATTTATTTTTACCGGCAAAACTGTTGAGTATATAGAAAAACGTTATATGAACAGATTAAAGGAATTGTAATTTGTAATTTTTTTAAAATTGTTTGAGCAAAATCGGACTAGTGGTTCTCGAGTTATGTCAAAAAAAAGACCACCAAAGGTCAAATCGATATATCTCGATTCCTAGGGGTGACCCAGCGAAACGCCGGGACACGTATAACTTCTTTTAAACCTTTCCCAATTACTGACCCTACCATTTGTCTCACAGTGTTATAGAACAAATACAACATCACAAGCTCTTCCTCCTTTTGTAGCATTTTTGGACTGGATAGAAAAGAGCAGTGCTGCTAAAATCATGTCAAATCCAAAACCCTGCGAATGTCAAAAATTTATTTTAAAAGTCTTGTGTTTAATACTATAATAATAAAAATTCAGAAGAAGAAATTTTCAGATTTCTTGTCTTTTCTTACTAGGAAAGTCGAATGTGTGATTCACTACATTTAATTAAAGAAATATACGCATTGGGTATTAAATGAAAGGTACAGTGAACAGAGGCTATTAATTATGGAGATAGGAAATCAAAACTTAAACTACTCACCGGTAGAGAGTGCTGAAATTTAGTACTACCTGAGCAACTATTTAGTATTAGTTTAGTATTAGCTGAGCCTATATTTAAAAACTCTAAAACTGCTGAAAACGGCTCAAAATAAGGAAAAAAAAAACAAATCCGGAATATATTCAAATAATAAAATTTGAGATATCCGTTTGTTTTTTTTTTGCTTTGTTGTTTATTATTATTTAAATTTCAATAAAAAAAGAAAATTTTTTTAACAAAGTGCCATCTAGTGATAACGATTTTCTTATAACTTACTTTTTTAGTGATGCCATACCGCTGACAGTGAAGTACCGCAAATATATTGTAAAAAAAGTTTTCAAATAACAAAATTATTACCAGCACTCAAAGTTATTTTTACTTCCTAAATATCAAATTTGGCTTACAAGATTAGTACTGAAAGTTTCATAATTTTGTCCGCCCAATCATATACAATTTCACCGAAATCTAACGAAACTCCCAAACTTTGTTAGATGTTTATCTAATAGTGAATCTCTAAAAATATATCTTTAATATATTCAACATAAAACCCCTCATAACCTATTTTGAAAAGCAGAGACCCAAAATAACTGCTATATTTCTTAAAAAGTCACCAACCGAATTTATTTATTTATAATATTTCAATAATCATATAAATCATATTGCACAAAAAAATCGAAAAGTTTGGCAAAGATTTTAATTTTCTCAAATTTTATATTTTACTCTATAAATTTCTGTTGTTTTTTGATTTTTATTTTAAAACTTTTTATAAAAGTTACAGACAGGGACGTAACAGTTATAACTTTTATTCAAAAAAGTGATTGTTTTACAATTATTTCCTGTTTGAGTATTTTTAATTTTCTGTTTATTTGCTCTGTTTGATTTATATTTTTAATTCAAACAAAAACAATTCAAACACGATTTTTATTTTTTCAAAAATAATAAAAGTTATTTTGTGATTTTTTTTTCTTTATCAAAAAATAACAATTAAGAATATAAATCAAAAGCCATGGAACCAATGACTTCACCAATTATAATATCCTGATGATGTCAACTAGTGTTAATAAAATATTGAACAGTGATTTAAAGTGAGTAAATATGTATATTCCAGCAACTTCGGGCATTCAATTTAGGTCAATTTTTAATTTTTATTTTATTATCAAATAAAAAAGTTAGTGCTTAATTTTTTCAAAAAAATCATTCTGTAACTTTTATAAAAAGTTTTAAAATAAAAATCAAAAAACAACAGAAATTTATAGAGTAAAATATAAAAATTGAAAAAATTAAAATCTTTGCCAAACTTTGTGATTTTTTTGTGCAATATGATTTATAAAATATAGTGCATTATTGAAATATTATAATTAAATAAATTTGGGTGGTGACTTTTTTAGAAATATAACAGTTATTTTGGGTCTCTGGTTACAGAATGATTTTTTTGAAAAAATTAAGCACTAACTTTTTTTTTTTTGATAATAAAATAGAAATTAAAAATTGACCTAAATTGAATGCCGGATGGTGCTGGAATATATGTACATAAGTCACTGTTCAATCTTTTATTAACGCTAGTTGAGATCATCAGGATATTATAATTGTTGAAGTCATTGAGTGCGTTTACCAGACGCTCAACTGTTGCTAAGCCGCTACTCAACAATCTGGTGAACGATTTGATTAGCTACCGCTAAGTCAACATGTTGTGGTAGCACTATCTTGTTTTGCTAGCGTAAAAATTTTACGCTACTTGTGAGCAGTTAATGATACATCAGCTGTATATATATATTTTTTTTAAAGAATAATAAACATATACAAATGTAATTATAAAGGAATAAAAAATTTAGAAAAATCAATGAAACATCTACACAAATATTTTTATTTTAAAACAAAAATAAAAGTAGCATCGTTCACCAGATTAAGGTAATCATAAAGCGCTACATATCAATTGTACCGGTATCGGGTTTCTCTGGAAAACGTGCCCATTGGTTCTTTGGCTTTTTATTTATATTCCTAATTGTTATTTTTTGATAAAGAAAAAAAATCATAAAATAACTTTTATGATTTTTGAAAAAATAAAAATCGTTTTTGGATTGTTTTTGTTTGAATTAAAAATAAAAATCAAACAGAGCAAATAAACAAAAAATTAAAAATATTTAAACAAGAAATAATTGTAAAACAATCACTTTTTTGAATAAAAGTTATAACTGTTACGTCCCTGTTGAAAAGTCATATATTCTGATATTTTTCAATAAGAATTCTCAGGTTTCGATAAATTTGTCCTTTTGAAAAATTCGGAGACTATATTTGCCACTGTGGCCGTGTTTATACTAAATTTTTCACCTTTCTTTATTGTAATTTTAATTTTTGGTGTTTTGTTTTACTATATTTATTTCTGGTCGGTTAACCGGTTTTTTTTTGCAAACGGTTAACCGCACCCCGGTTTTAAAAAAAGGTCCATTTTCGGTTAACCGACAAACCGGTTTTTTAAAAATTCGTTTTTTTGGAAACACTAATTTATACTGTCAGGTTTCATTAACACACATCCCTCCTAATGATCCACACATTCACTTATGCACTCGTGTGTGTGTGGTTTGTATGGTGGATCAGGGATGGAAAATGAGATTTTCATTTCGGTATCAAAAAAAACTTTGAAGAGTACTTTTGCGTCCCTATGAGTGCTTAACTAAAATTCTGCAAATTTAACAGTTTTATTTTTGCTGATCTTATCTTCCCAGTGTAGAAACGGTAATGACATATTATAATTTTTTGGACTACCAGTAATGACACCCTCTTACCTTCTGCATTATTTTAAAATATATAATAATGAGTTACTGATAATGACTTATTTTTATCATTATTTCAAATAGAATATAATTTTCTAGAATTTTTTTTAATTTTTTGAAATCTATTTTTAGACTCAATATTTTTTAAACACTGGTAAGGATATATGTAACCACATATTTTTTGATTTTTTGTATGTTGGCGAGTAAGCTTACTTGTGTGCAGCAGGTCAATTATGTTTTTATGTATTAAATATTACATGTCGATATAGCTCAGATGTTAAAGCTATTGACTGGCAATCTGTATACCCAGGTTCGATTCCCGCACCAGCAAATTTTATTTAAAAAAAAAATACAATAAAAATAATTTTTTTTATATACTTTATTTTTTTTTAAATCTATTTTTAGTCTCATTATTTTTGTCAGTACATACTGGTAAGCACATAGGTAACGATATATTTTTCGATTTTTCGTATGCTGGTGTGTAACCATAACTCATTATTTTTCGCGACATCGCCATATAAAGGTAATAAGAAATGTAATACCAAAAGTAACTAGTTACCATTACCAAGTATGTAGTTACATAACCACATATCTGGTAATAATTTTCTACACTGGGTTACTATTATTCAGTAAACAAAAATATATATCTAATTTCAACAGTTGTTTGTGCAAGGCAATTTTTAACTAATATTTAGTAGTTATGTCTATTCCCAGTGTAGAAAATCATTACCAGATATGTGGTTATGTAACTACATACTTGGTAATGGTAACTAGTTACTTTTGTTATTACATTTCTTATTACCTTTATATGGCGATATCGCGAAAAATAATGAGTTGTCGTTACACACCAGCATACGAAAAATCAAAAAAATATATCGTTACCTATGTGCTTACCAGTACTGACAAAAATAATGAGTCTAAAAATAGATTTTCTAAAAAATGAATTATATAAAAAAATATTTTTTATTGTATTTTTTTTTTTTAAATAAAATTTGCTGGTGTGGGATTCGAACCTGGGTCTACAGATTGCCAGTCAACAGCTCTACCATCTGAGCTATATCGACATGTAATATTTAATAGATAAAAACACAATTGACCTGCTGCACACAAGTAAGCTTACTCGCCAATATACAAAAAATCAAAAAATATGTGGTTACATATATCCTTACCAGTGTTTAAAAAATATTGAATCTAAAAATAGATTTCAAAAAATTTTCAAAAAAATCTAAAAAATTATTTTGTATTTGAAATAATGATAAAAATAAGTCATTATCAGTAACTCATTATTATATGTTTTAAAATAATACAGAAGGTAAGTGGGTGTCATTACTGGTAGTCCAAAAAATAATGATATATCAATACCGTTTCTACACTGGGTTATTACAAAAAAAAAAAAAAAAACAAGTGCCAAGTTTTATTTTTGTTTTTCATTACATATATGAATGAAGGTATTTATAAATATCATGGAGGTTTTGCTTCGAGTGATAGGTACTAATATTTAATAAAATTTGTTGCTAATTTTAGCAAATAATTTTTAAATTACAGTTTGCAACAATTCTACTAAAATTTAGTAGCGGTTACTATGTTTTCCAATAATTTTATTGTACTACAAATCAGTAGATATTCATTTTTAAAATTAGCAAAATATACCGCAGGACCCAAAATAGTTAAAATTCCTACGAAAAGAGCAAAATTTTTCAAAAGTTGGAATGCTAACTTTCTTCCATAAAAAAATTTACGACGCATCAACTTTCCCATCCCTGTAGTAGATCACACTATTTCCACACTAAACTCAAAAAATTTAGCACTATTTTGTGAAAGCTCTTGCTGGCAATGATGAAATGATGTAAATTAAAAAAAAGGTAATTGTAAAACGTTTGCCAAAATTGTGAGCGCCAGACACAACGCACCATTAAGTCACCTGAACGCACATTATTGTGTAAAAGACAAAAAAAAAAAGAAAGCAAACACGAATATATACGAAAAATGGTTTGTATTAATTTAGCAAAAGTATTTAGAGCGCGCCAAACAAAACGTTAGAGTTGAACGGGCACCCAACCGCCAAAAAAAAAAGTGATTGATGAAGTGACTTAGGTGCGTTTTAAAAACTAATTGCTGTAATAGAAAGAAATTTAAATACACTAACTAAAAAAAAACCAAAATAAGATTTATTTAAATATGTTTAAGAGGTGAAGCAAGATGAGACAATGGCGAAGTGGGGAATGCAAAAAGTATAAAGCATTTGCAAATGCATGTGCATGTGTTTTTAGCAAAGATGTCATGGGATGTCAACACAAACCAATTGTCCACTTAAAACAAAAATGTACTACTACAACAAAAAATGCTTTGTACAAATTTACTATGCTATGGTGTGTGTTAACAGATAGGAGTAGAATAATGGCATCATTTGCTTGAAGCAATTTATGTACACATTAATTATTTGTTTAACCCGAAGTAGCCATCAGGCATTGATACAAAGCACAAACTGAAAACTAGTTTTAATTACGAAATTAATTATAGCCGTGTTTTTGACTTAACTATATCCGTTAACTCACAAAAAACTCATAGTGCATAAAAACGCGTTTGAGACAAATACTAACATATTACTTTACGTATGCATGTTAACTTTCAACGTGGATAATTGTCAGCGTTGAAAACTCAACGTTTATACAATTTCACATCTAACGCAACATCTTTGCATTACTTCCTAAAACGGTTTGGTGACGTACTTCGATTATAACTGTGCTATTGTATTATAAACACTACCTGTTTAAACTTTTTTTTTATAAATTAACGTTGATAAGCATGAGTGAAAATACAGCTAATATTAAATAAAATATTAATTCATTTTACACCTGTCACTCAAATAATACTATTAACTACTAAAAATTGTAAACGGTTAATTGAAACAAAATTCGATTAAAGTAGTTAAAATATCAATCAAAACATTAATTGAAAATGAACGTCACGTTTATATATATAAAGACTGCATATCGTCACCTAAAATGCAAAAGCGCGTAACAACTAGGGTTTGGGGTTCGGGAATTCCCGGGAAATCCCGGGAAAAGTTTGACGGGAATTCCCGGGAAAATAATATATTTTTCCCGGGAAAACGGGAAATTGTAAAATATTAAATTTTTTAAATTGTTTTTGTTTCAAATAGGATTTTTTAATTTTATTCATAAAAAACATTTTAAATACCAAAACAAAAATGTCATTGTTAAAATCTTTTAAAAGGGAATACATTTATTTGACACAGAAATAAAATCTTTGCCAAGTAATTAGGAGAATTTCAACTAATAAAAATTTTTTGCATAACTTATTCAAAATTTAAGTAGTAAAACCTAAAAACTTGGTAAAATGTTTAAAAGAAATATGAAAAAATAGCTTTGTTTCTTACAAATATAATTTAGGTAAAGTCGACTTTAGTTAAAATATTGGGTGGCAGTATACCTTGACTTGGTTTATTTTTGGAGCATTCTGATTGGTTAATTTATTTTTAACCAATCAAAATATTTGAAAATATAAATATTTTTGTAAGGTTTTTTTCATACACAAAATGAACAAAACCGTTTGATTAAAAATAAAGTCGACTTTAAATTTAAAATACTCCTTTATATTAAGGGTCAATAATTTTATAAGTAACGTTTTCATTAATAAATATGAAAAGAAAAGACTAATGGTTAACGGTGGTATCTAAATTTGGTTATCCGACATTTAAATTTGGTTCACAAAAAAAAAAAAAAATTGATGGTCATGCAGCTTCTCTTGAAGAAAACAACAACAAGAATAACGTTTCAGCTAAAATTAGCAAAGTACCCGAAGAAAAAAGTGTAAGCTGAATAGGCATTAAAGGTTTTATGGTAGCCCGAGTAAAAAAAGTTAGATGTTATAAAATACAAACGTATCTTTTTTTGGTATAGCCTAAACTACAATTTGATCCGAAAAGTGGTGGATCATACTGTATTAATTTAGATACACCTTGGATCTAATATGATGAAATACGATCCGAAAAATGGGTTTATCTTACTATATATAATTAGATTTAGTACAATCAAGTTACATTTTATTTGATACCATTAGACAAAAATACTTCATTCAAAGTTCGCTTATATTGCATTAAATCGTCCATTCTATTGAAATTAGTTTTTGATTGTCATTACGTCACATCCAATTTTATATGATTAGATAAACCCATTTTCGGATCGTATTTCATCATATAAATGAACACAGCATGATCCACCATTTTTTGGATCAAATTTTGTATTGGCCAACATCAGAAAAAGATATGATTGCATGTTGTACCTCATTAATTTTTTTAATAGGGAGGGCAAACATTTCCTGAAATGGTATCCAAATTAGCCGCAGTCAATCCGCACCATAACTAGATCTTCGTTTATTCGAGAAAGTTTTTATAATAAAAACCTGGCATTGCAAAAGAATGAAACCGATGTAAAGAACATTATATTAAATTACTACAATCATGTAAAAGATATCATGATAAAAGAAATATTGAGCAATATTTCTAACAATAGGAGATTTACTATAATCTTAGATGAATGGAAATAAGACTAGAAGAGTTTTATTTGTCTTTGGAATATAACATTGTGGCCACCATATCTAATGGGCCAAGTGTGATGAAACGGTTTGTTTTAGACAGCCCAGTAGTGGGTGCTTTCTGCTGGAATCATGCAATTCATTTGGCAGAGCTTAGAGTAATTTATGTGAAATCAAATGTTCAACATTCTGATATTTTTACTTTGAATTCTCACTACACAGACTGAATTTGTACTGAAATAGTGTTTTTTTTTTTAACAAAAATTACTTATATAGGTGGTTTTCATTAACTATTTTGTTAAAAAATATTTACCGGGATCAAATTTTTTCATTCCCGTTTCCCGGGAAATAAAAAAGTCCGGGAAATCCCAAACCCTAGTAACAACACTTTTTATTTTATTTTTTTTACATGAGAAGCAAAAACCGTTGTAGAATTAAAGACATTTTAGATATAAAAAAAACATATTTTCTTCTCTTGCTTAAAGCTTAAATTTAATATTTATTTAAAATCAGATCTTAAAGTACGCAACCTTAAAGCAAAAACTCTAACAGAAAATCTCAACCGATTTAAAAATAATATAGATCTGTAATGTCTATAGGGCTCTACAACTTTCGACTGCTATTATATTTTGCTCCGAAAGAAAGTGGCAAAACATGACACCCCAGTGCACATCTCGAAATTCGACATTTCCACAAATAGTTGCCAACCTAATCTACATTAACTTCGATTAAGTTTTAGAGACGCGTGCAAAGAAGATCATATTAGACCATATCAGTGGATCTGATTGTAACAGATCTAATTATACCCTACACCACTTCGTGGAGAGGGTATAATAAGTTTGTGCTGATGTCTGTAACAGCAAAAAATATTGAACCTAGACCGCCCTTGTAGTATACCGATCGGCTCAGAATCACTTTTTATTTCGATTTAACGATGTCCGTCTGTCTGTCCTTCCGTGTCTCTGTCCATGCATTCTTTTGCGCACTCTGCAGGTCGCAAATATTAAGATATTCTGCTGAAATTTGGTACACCGACCTTTGTCGGCCCAACGACGATGCCTATTGATTTTGGTTGAAATCGGTCCATGTTTAGACCTAGTGCCTATATAAGGGTGCCCCAAAATTGGCTTGGTTACACGCTGCAGGTAGCAAATACGAAGATATTTCAATGAAATTTGACTCACATGGTCCCAAGGGCAAAACCTATTGATTTTAGACAGGGTCGGTCCATATTTCGACCTATCGCCCATGTGGGCTATATTTTCGATTTCCTCTTCTTTTATCATTTTATAGAAAATTTTGACACCGTTTTAACCAATTCGAAATTCGGATCCAAACATTAGTTGGCTTTTAACCAGACTGGTGTAGGGTATTGTATAGTCGGCATGCCCGACTTTAACTTTTTTACTCGGTAGATCTTAAAATTGGACACAAATTTGACAGATCTAGCACACCGTATCCAATTTAATTTTAACTTTAAGCTAAAATTAAGGAACTTATACTTATAACCAAAGAGTTTAGAAAATAAAGAGAATGCAATCCTCTGATTCAAAAAAAAAAAAAATACAAAATTTGGCTGCAAATAGCAAATTAGATTTTTTTCGTACCTTTTAATTGACAAATTGATACACTCACAATATTTTATCGTTAAAAACAACTAAAATATATATTAAAAAATTAAAATATATATTAAAATATATATTAAAATTAAAAAGAGGACTACTGATTTTTCATTATATTCAAACCATTTTGCTATCTATTTTCAAACATTGTTTAAACAATCCATAAAAGAAATAGAAATAATTTGAAAGTCTGTTAAAACAACCTTCAATTTTTAACTGACAAAACGTTAAAAAAACGATTTTGTGGTTTGTTTTTTCATATTTTAAAGTTTTTTGTTTGTTTGAATTTTCAAAACACTACACACACAACACACACGTTCATATTTTTATTGGCTATGTTTGTGTGGAAGAGTAAAGAATTTCTTGTAATTTGAATTGAAATAATTTTGTATATAAACAAACCATTTTAACCAAAAAAAAAAAAAAAAAACGAAAAGCGAAAATATTTGAATTTTTTGTTTTAAAACAGAAAACAACGAAATTATTTAAATTATTTTCTCTAAAGATAGAAAACTAAACATTTGCGAAAAGGTGACACGGAGGAAATAAGAAGATAAACAGAAAAATCTATAGTAGAATGTTTGTATATGTCTGTTTGATCACTTCTGAAATTATTCATATAGAGACAATCTGAAAATAAAAATATAAACAATAATACAATTTAATGGAAAATCACTGTCCATTAAAAAAAGCAGAAACTGTATCTAGTCTGATTTGTAAATTTAATGTGTTTATAACTTTTGAAGAAAGTGTTTATTCTTCTTCTTAACCTCAAACCTACTAAAAGTAGAACATTTGTCTGAAAAATTTAATGTAGAAACCATAAATTGTTGTTTAAAAATGGGAACAAAGGAGTTAAATTCGATTATTTTATGGATTTTACATACTTTTTTTATCCGCAAAATTAAGAAAATATTCGCGATGTGGGTAATTAGCTGCGGTGTGGCAACACTTGTCACAAGTGTATGAAACAGGGATGAAAAATGAGATTTTCATTTTGATTTGAAGAAGAATTTTACAGATCCCATTTTCAGAATAGGGACAAAAAATATT
The DNA here is from genome assembly GCA_949987735.1 of Leucophora obtusa. Lineage (NCBI taxonomy): Eukaryota > Metazoa > Arthropoda > Insecta > Diptera > Anthomyiidae > Leucophora > Leucophora obtusa. Next base: position 48,532,086 of record OX465295.1, read on the forward strand.
TAAGTTTTTTATTTAACAAAAATTAACATGAAGTTAACATAAACCCTCGATTTACGCGATACTTTTTTGTGCAACGAGAATTAATTTTGATATTTATTTTTTAAATTATGCCAAAAAAAATCTCCACATAAAGCTGATTTTTATTTCTAAAAAATCCAAAATTTAATTTACGTGGCATTGATTGTTTTTGGTCCCATTAAACTGCATAAAAAAATCATTAAAAATTAATAGGGTTCTATACGGTTGTTTATACACAATTGTATACAAAAATAAACATTATATAACATTAAATTGAGGGTTTCGGTATTGGTATCGATATCGGTTACCAATTTGAAGGTGATAACAATATTATAAAGATGTCGATTGCCAACATTGCCAAAAAGAGAAAAACACATATCCCCTTATAAAAAAGTTTAGATCTTATTGGATCTGTTTAGATCTAAATATCTATGATTGAATCTAGTTAAATCCGGTGCCAGATCTGATCATGTAGGATCAGACATGGAATATGTGGTACACTTTAGGGTCAGATCTGATAAGATCTAATGCCAGATCCGTTCATAAATAATGTCTCAATGAAATTTTAAGAAAAAGTCAGACATAATAATGTCCCAGCAAAAAATCACCGTGCGCTTCATAAACTAATTCCAGAAGACATGATTTTTGTTCGCGATGTCCCACTTGGTATGTCTCTTTTCCGCAGGTGAAATGCGCTTCTTTTATGGCACTTAAGAAGCAATAAAGTAAGGCATTCATTTTTTTCAGCTTCGAGATCCGCTAAAATAATGTGTATTTAATAAGATTTAAAGCACTTCAATGATTTCTTCAAAGAAGCAGTGAAATATTTGCTTCAGTACACTGATAATAATCCATGCATAAAAATACGAAATTCATGTCAAAACAACAAAAACTTTCGTAAAATAAACCATTTTTCGTATATTTTACTAAATTTTTTGTTATTTTGACATTTTTTCGTAATTTTATGTATGGATTATTATCAGTGTACTGAAGCAAATATTTCACTGCTTCTTTGAAGAAATCATTGAAGTGCTTTAAATATTATTAAATACATATTATTTTAGCGGATCTCGAAGCTGAAAAAAATGAATGCCTGATTTTATTGCTTCTTAAGTGCCATAAAAGAAGCGCATTTCACCTGCGAAAAAGAGACATACCAAGTGGGACATCGCGAACAAAAATCATGTCTTCTGGAATTAGTTTAGGAAGCGCACGGTGATTTTTTGCTGGGACATTATTATGTCTGACTTTTTCTTAAAATTTCATTGGAACATTATTTATGAACAAATCTGGCATTAGATCTTATCAGATCTGACCCTAAAGTGTACCACATATTCCATGTCTGATCTTAAATGATCAGATCTGGCACCGGATTTAACTAGATTCAATCATGTATATTTAGATCTAAACATATCTGATAAATTCTAAACTTTTTTATAAGGGGATATGCGTTTTTTTTTTTTTTTTAAATACTTTTATCACCTTCAAATTGATAACCGATATCGATACCAATACCTAAACCCTCAATTTAAAACACCGGTATTCCAAAGCCTTTTTTCTTGATACCGGTATCGTACCGGTATTGGATTCTAATAAGAAGATTTTTCTACATCTTTAACAAAAAAATAAAAAATTTTTATAATAAAATATCTAAAATTTTAAATTAAGTGAACTTTAGTGTTTGTGCGGCAAGCTATCAGTGTTGACTTACGTATACAAATTTGACATAAGTAACGTTAAAAGTTAACGGATTGGCTAATATCAAATTTATATAAGAATGACATAAGTCAACTTTAATTTAATTTAAAATTTTGGATATTTTGTTTTAAAATTTTTTTTATTTTTTTGTTAAAAATGTAAAAAAATGATCTTAAAACACAGCTTTTTTTCTGTTTCTGTTAAGAAAAAATTGTATTGCTAATTGGCGTCAGGGTTGCCAAGTCACTTTGTATTTTTAGTCGTTCAGAGTAAATTTGGAGGCCCGTGTAAAAAAGATCAGATCTGGCCAGAACTCAGTAGATCTTACCAGATCTAATTAGATCAAAAAATTGGGGACAAATTTGAGATGTAATTAGATGTGATCAGATCTGGGCATATCTGGCGCAATTGTTCAGATCACTTTAGATTTGAACAGAGTTAGCACTAGATCTGATCAGATCTTGCCATAAGGTATTATCACATATGCCATATCTGATCATGTTTGATGATATCCGGTACAAGATCTAATTAGATTCAATCATATCTATTTAGATCCAAAAAGATCTGATCAGATCTAAACTTTTTTACACGGGGGGTAAATAAAATATGTTGGTTGTAAATTTACAGAATATTTCACAGTTTTTCACATAAAATGTAGTGTTGTAAAATCCAGCTGCCTTTGACTACCATATACTAATTTATACTTTTAAATTCAGTACTCGATACTACTCAAAAAATTTTTTAATTTATTTTTTGTTTAAGTCTTTCAAAACATTATTTTTGATTGTATATTTACCATCAAAAATAGCTGGAATCGCGTACTTAGTAATCAAATACTCAATACCTTTACAACACTAAAAAATTTTAGCTGCATTTTTCGATTGTTGATGAAACTGAAGTCATTTTACTGTACTGTTAATATAAAATTTAGATTTTTGCCGAAGAGCTTTTATTCTAATTTTTCTAGTTTTAAAAATACCTGTAATGGGGTCTGGATCTCGATCTGGGTAATTAAAGTTGTCTATTATCGATTACCGTGGCGGCCATGCAAATCATGGCCGATTAGAGGTGTCTCCTGTTTAGTATGTGTCCTTATAAAAAATTTATAAAAAATACTGCTATCATGTTGCACTCTCCTGTATATCTCATTCACATTGCTTTTTATACGATTTTCGTGTAGCTGCGTATATGTATTTTTAGTAGAACAATGAAAATTTACGATATTCTTACACTCTGTGGACATTGTCAATGTGTATTGTGTTGTTTTTGTTGCTGTTGCTGCTATTTTATGCTGCTAAAAACTGAACAAATTTTATGCATTTTGCTGACATTGATTTCTAACAGTAGACGTGTGCGAACATTCATGCAAACGTATAATACATTTAAACATAACTTCAGATCCATCCATGTATTTATGGCAGAAAGCTTTTTGCTGGATCACATCCAAAATTAAACTTAAGTTTCCGGTCAAATGAATTTGGCAAAAGGTAAGGTACTAAAATGGAAGACAATGGAAGGCACTTTTCGTTTTACCCGTTCCCATAGGGGTAACATACATATGGTTTAAAAGTTTTGTAAAAGGTAACTCTACTTTCTACATACATACATATGTATCTCTACTCCAGTCATAATCTAACAATAAGTGCCAAATTATCTGCCAAAAATCTCACATGGTTAGAAAATGAAAAGAAAAACCAAACATGGTGATGACACAAAATATGTGACAAAAATTTCAAAAGAATAGTGGAGAAAAAAAGAAAGAAACTTTCTAGACTAAATTGTTAAAAAGTCATATTTTGAGGTTTATTTTGTTGGTTTTAAAATGGCAGCAAAATTTTGTCAAATTCTTCTTACTTGTTACTTAAGCTTTATAGCTAAATTCACAATGCTGGAGTATAATTCCCTTTTTGTGCAATTTTTATTAACTTTCTAACATTAATTTCAAATCAATGTTTATCATACGCCCCGTAGTACATCGTAAAAATCCAAACTTTTTGCTTTGTCACCTGTTTTTTTGTCATAATTTTTATGATCTTGTTACCATGTTTAGTAACATATTGAGTGCATTTTGGCTTTTGAAAAACAATACCTCAATGTATTACACACCGAATGGTAATAAAAATCCATTGAAAACATGTTACAACCATCATAAAATATGTTTCATCAAATGCATTAAAATAGGTCTTTACATTTTTTTTTTCTTTTTTTGACAAGTAATAAAAATTTGTGACCTGTTTTAATTCACGTAAAATCCATAAACAATATACGGGAAGTACAATGTCATGTTATGTTCAAAGTTTATTTTTTGTTTTATTTTTATGTTCATTAATGGGAATTTTATTGTTGTTAAGATGTGAAAAAGAGAATTAAAAAAGTTTCGAGTTAAAAGAAATAAAACTAGGTCATGAAAAAGACATAGCAAAGGAATGCTTGCAAAATCAACCTTCAAATCTGTCATGTTGTGATAAAAATAATTTAGGAGAAATTGTCATAATTTGTGATCAGTTCCCAACAGGGATGGTAATGAGTTTTTACATTTTGTACCAACCACATAAAAAAATTGTACTTTTTCGACCCTCACGGTTGTATATATCATAACTTTATTGGGACATAATGTCCCACAGGACAACCTTATTGGGATTATATATATTTCAGGATAAAGGTCAGGATCTCCTACTTCTCATGTATCCCAAACATCTTATATACTTGCCTTGTAATTATATTTTCCGTCAAAGTTGAAAAAACCCTGCCAGATTTCGAAAAAAAAACTCGGGGTGAAAGGGTTAAAATAACCAATAGTTGTGAATATCAAATTTATATGAAAATATATGTTGTTAATGTTTTGTTTTGGTTATTTTTAAGATAAGTTACCCGTTCTCAGAAAACAATGTAATATTTTTTTGCAATTCAAAAAATATACGAAAGAGGCGGGTTAAATTTTATGTAGTAGCAGCACTCAATCGACGAGTATTGATGAGCTGATTACGGGACAATATTAATACATTTTTTTGCAAAATTGAGCCCAAAAGTTTTCAGTTACAAGTTTTTGTTAGGATGATTTTAGTCCACGTCTGCAATTCGAATATTTGTTGACAGATGTAAAGTACAAGTTCATTTAATACAAAAATTTAAAATTTTTAAAGTGTACCAAATGGATCGCGGTAGTACCACGGTGCCATTGGAGGTCAAAATGTATCAAAAAAAGTACAATTGTACCATGTTTTCCATCCTTGGTTCCCAACAAAAATTTAGTTCCATTTACGTACCATTTTAGGTGCATCATAAACGGAATCCAACTCCGTTTACGTACCGTTTCCTGAATCCGTATACGGACCAGAAAACGGAACTTAAGGAACATCGAAACTGATTCGAATTCGTTGAAAGTCCGACAATGACGGACCATTTACGGACCGTTATGTCGCATAAAAAACTGAGTGACTCCGTTTCTAGAATGCCGTTTTCGGTCCGTATCCGTACCGTTTTTTTAAACGAAAACGGATTCGAATGACGACACAAATTTACCCTATTTTTATTAATTATAGGTACTAGTTGTTTGTTTTTTTTTAATTTATTAAAAATGGAAGTTTTTTAAGTTTACGCTATATTTACATTTGATGCAGCTTACGTCTCTATCCAGTTTCAACTTACAATAGCGGCGTACAAAAAATTGAATATCTCCATGCAAAAGAAACAATAAATTAATTGAGGTTACCAGATTGAAATCACGATGGTGTTGCATACGATGCAAGTTCGCACATTTTGCCACCAAAACAACTAAATGCTTCAGTAAATATTTCTTAATTGCATTCGCTTGCAAATAAACCATCTTTAAAAGTCATAATAATTTTAATAAGTCTTACCATCTAACATTAAAATGAGATAAAAGCCGGATTTACGATGCCGTACATGCCGGACAATCCGTAAAAATGATTCTTGGGTTGATTCAGTATTAACATTAAGCTGATAATCTGATTACAATCTTTGGACAGCCCCCATCCAGAGCTTTGAAGAATTAATTCCTTAATTCAATTTTTCAATTCTGAATTAAAAATTCGATGAATTTATTCACAAAGCACCATATATTGAATGGAATTAATTCATATTTGTTTTAGTTCGATTTATTTTGTTACGAATTAATTCAATTGCTATAGTTTTTTTTATTAAAACGCGTTCAATTTAATAAATCGAACGGAAAAAAAGTGAATTAATTCCTTACTGAATTAATTCACAACTGAATATTTTTTTTTCCTTTTTGCAAATTTTTCCGGGACTTTTTTCGCGATTTTTTTTTCAACTAGTCACCGAACTTTGTTCTATGAAATGGGTGTTATAGTCCCTAGATTATAAATTTAAAAAAACCGCACTTAAAAAATTGCAAAATAATCGCGGAACGCGAAAAAAGACTTTATGGTACAACAATTGAATTAAAAACTTAATCAGCGATTTTCATTCTGCAAACAAACATACTGATGTAAGAATTTTCTTTTTGGATTTTTTTTCCGCGACTTTTTTCGCGATTTCTTTTTTTAATTAATCACCGAACTTTGTTCTATGAATTGGGTATTATAGTCCCTAGATTATGAATTTTAAAAAACCACACTTAAAAAATTGCAAAATAATCGCGGAACGCGAAAAGACTTTATGGTACAAAAGTTGCATTTTTGTTTGCAGATTGTTAATCGCTGATTAAGTTTTTTATATATTTTAGTGCCATAAAGCCTTTTTTCGCGTTCCGCGATTATTTTGCAATTTATTACTTGTGGTTATTTAGAATCATAACCTAGGGTCTATAAGCCCAATTCATAGAATAAAGTTCGGTGGCTAGATGCAAAAAATACCGCGAAAAAATGCCGCGCAAAAGAAATTTTGCAAAAAGGAAAATTCTTACATCAGTATATTTGTTCGCAGAATGAAAATCGCTGATTAAGTTTTTTAATTAAATTTTTGTAGCATAAAATCTTTTTTGGCGTTTCACGATTATTTTACAATTTTTTAAGTGCGGTTTTGTTAAATATATAATCTAGGGACAATAATACGCAATTCATAGAACAAAGTTCTGTGATTAATTGAAAAAAGAAATCGAGAAAAAAGTCGCGGGAAAAAAATTTACAAAAAGGAAAATTCTTACATCAGTATGTTTGTTTGCAGAATAAAAATCGCTGATTTAGTTTTTTAATTCAACTTTTGTACCATAAAGTCTTTTTTCGCGTTCCGCGGTTATTTTGCAATTTTTTAAGTGTGGTTTTTTAAAATTTATAATCTTGGGACTATAATACCCAATTCATAGAACAAAGTTCTGTGATTAATTGAAAAAACAAATCGCGAAAAAAGTCGCGGAAAAAATTTCTAAAAGGAAATAAAGTCTTTTTTCGCGTTCCGTGATTATTTTGCAATTTGTTAAGTGCGGTTATTTTAAATTTATAATCTAGGGACTATAACACCCATTTCATAGAACAAAGTTCGGTGGCTAGTTGAAAAAAAATCGCGGAAAAAAAATTTGCAAAAAGGAAAATTCTTACATCAGTATAAATATTTATTTGCAGAATGAAAATCGCTGATAAAGTTTTTGTACCATAAAGTTTTTTTCGCGTTCCGCCATTATTTTGCAATTTTTTAAGTGTGGTGGTTAGTTTGAAAAAAAAAGTTTGCGAAAATAATTTTGCAAAAAGTAAAATTCTTGCATCAATATATTCCTTTGCACGATGTAAATCGCTGATTAAGTATTTTAATTAATTTTTTAAACCACAAATCCCTTTTCACATTCCGCATTTGCAAGCTCAGAAATGAATTTGAAATCTATAAAATGACGTTTACAAATGCCAATTCTTTCATAAAATTGAGGCATTAGTAATCGTAATGAATTTACTATACAATTGGCATTAGTAATGAAATCTATGTATTTCAAAGCATTAGCATTAGTCCAAGTAATAATAATGCCAAAAATTTCATTAGCATTAGTTTCAATTTAATGGTAATGAAATCACCAATTAATTTGTCCAAATAATTAATTAGTCTCATGTATGGTATAATTAATTCTACAATTGACTCAATTACAAAATATCAATATTAGCCGCATTTTCTAATCACTTGGATTTAATAAATCCAAAAAGTAGTTCAAAAAGTGCTTAACAGATGGGGTTAGATTCTCACCATTTGAAAAAGAATTTTCAGTCCGACACTTCTTTCACCATCATTTTTAATACCGAATTTCACTTTAACTTTTAATTTTTGATTATAAACAGTCTGCCTTTTCAGTTTTATCACTTCAATTTTTAATTTTACACAATTGAAATATTCCACTGCAATATTTTATATTCACTAATTGGGTTAAATTAAATTACTTACAGTAGAGTGAAAAACTGGCATTTCTATTTCAGCTATTTCTCCATGTCCAAGATGAAAAATATGTATTTGGTATAGTTTTTTTTTTCTAAACATATTTCATACAAAAAAATTTAAGAAAAACCTTTTATTTGTAAGTATTGCAATTTTTTTGTTTCTCTTTTAATTTTCATTCTTATTTTTTTCTGACATTAAATTAATAGTCTGTTTCATATATCTGCATTTTTATTACTATGTGCAAACCCAGATACATAAATCCAACTTCTTTTTTGGATTTAATAAATCCACTTTTTGTATGAAAAATTCTAAATCCAGGTGAGTAAAAAACCGCTTATTATAAATGATGACTAGGGCAAGGAATTTCATGCAAATGCATGTTTTTTCTCGATTCCTTAAAATTAATATTGATTAAATATTTATCTGAATTATCAAATTTAGAACAAAAAGGCATCGATTTGTCAAAATGCATGTTTTTGCATATATTGACTTGAAATGCATATTTCGTGCCTTTCTAGTGCATATTTTAAGCTTTTTAATGCATTATTGTGCATAATTTTTAATTTTTTAGCAACATTTTTTAAATTTGTAAAAAAAATTAAAAAATTTTTAGATTTTTATATTTTGATTCAAACAAAAAAAATTGTTATTTAAAAAAAATGCTTTCTTGAAAATCATGTTGATCCAAAAAAAAGAAGCAATAAACTGACCTCTAAATTCATAAACGCTTTGTAAAATTATAGGAAGTTTATTGAACAAATTTTGTATGAAAATGACGTTTTGTAAACCTGCTATAACTTTACAAAGCATTTATGAATTTATGAATTGAGTGTTTATTTGAAAAATAACTGAATTATATACCATTTTATAATATTTTAATATGCTTAATTCTTCAAAATTAAGTATTCTTAGTGCTTCTTATTTCATATGTTTTCAATGCATATTTTGCTTTTTCAACTGCATTTTTTAGGCGCATATTTTTGTATTTTAAGTGCATGAAATTCCTTGCCCTAATGATGACTATTGCGTGTGAACGATTTAATATATGATCGGGAAGGCTTCAAACTACCGGGGAAAGTTATATCGGTAAAAAAGAAGTTATACGTGTCCCGGCGTTTCGCTGGGTCACCCCAGGAATCGAGATATATCGATTTGACCTCTGGTGGTCTTTTTTTGACATAACTCGAGAACCACTAGTCCGATTTTGCTCAAACAATTTTAAAAAAATTAAAAATTACAATTCCTTTAATCTGTTCATATAACGTTTTTCTATATACTCACCAGTTTTGCCGGTAAAAATAAATGTATGAAGAAAAAAATATTTTTTGCCTAAAATATTAAAAAAAAAAGTAATAAACAAAAGGTTATTGATTTTTATGGTAGCGGTAACAAACATTTATTTTTACAGGCAAAACTGTTGAGTATATAGAAAAACGTTATATCAACAGATTAATGGAATTGTAATTTTTAATTTTTTTAAAATTGTTTGAGCAAAATCGGACTAGTGGTTCTCGAGTTATGTCAAAAAAAAGATATATCTCGATTCCTAGGGGTGACCCAGCGAAACGCCGGTACACGTATAACTTGTTTTTGACCGATATAACATTTCCCGTTGGTTTCATCCCATCCCGATTTTGACTGTCGCATAGTGTAATTTTTCTAGTTGAATCAGTTGCAGAATTAATTGACTATGACTTTGTTATTCAGCAATATTTTTAGTAGGAGGAATTTAAGAAATATATATTTGGTTTAAAAATTTTTTTGTTGTCACAACGGAATTGTTTAAAAGTGCACTAATGAAATAATTTGAAATACAGTTAATCTTAAAATACCCAAACGAAAAGGGTGTTAGATACCATTAACACTAGACTAACCTAACCAAATAACTTAAAATACCGATAACCTTAATATACCCCAACGAAATAATTTTGATATTTTCACTGTCCGTATGAATTAGTTGCCAACCCTGTGCTGAGATTCTATAAGACTATATGCGATTATCGTCCACTTTTCGAAGTTTAATATCTACCATATTAAAATAAGTTTTTAAAATATTGTCACAAATTTGGTAAACTATTGTAATTTTGCATTATATATGTACTTCAACACTATTGTAAATACAATCTTTAAAATGTTATAAATTTAACTTCGATAAATGGACGGTAAACGAAAATTTTTTTAGAATCACTAATCTGGTCTCAAAGATCATATTCACATAATATTTCATAAAATCTCACATGGATGTTATTGTTGAGGATATTGTATGTACTTTTATTGTCGCATTAAACAAAAAGTAATAATTTTATAAATAGTAAACAAATCCATTGAGTATAAATAAGGTAGTTTTACCACCCACATTCACTGCACCATAAAACCAAAATAAAATAAAAATTCATTATGAATATTTTTGCTTATGTATTTTGTTATTAAAAGTATATTTTTATAGCAAAAATGCTTTATTACTGCGAAACTTTATGCACCTTTTCGTCATAATTCATCTTTTATTTGCAATTTTAAGTCAACATCCCCCAGAAGCAAAACATACATATGTATGTATGTATGTTGGTTAATAAGAACTGAAGTTAATGATCAAAAATATAATGAAAAGTTTAACTTAATGATCCAATAGATACAGTTTATGTGGTATATGGTAAAACATAAACGTGTTAATATATTAAAATAAAATTATGATTTTTTTCTTCTTTTCGTTATTATAATTTTAATGTGTGATTAAAAATATAATGATGTAAAGTAATAACTCGTTATACGGATTTTTGTGTTTTTCATGCCTATTACACTCATAGAAATAAACCTGATTTACTAAAAATTAGTTAAAAATTACGTTGCTGTTAAAATTAGCTGCTTTTTTTTGGTAAATAAATACAAGTAAGTTAACTTTTAGTTAATTGAAAATGAGAAATTATACTGTAAAATCTGTAGAAAATGTTGCTAAATATTAGTAGACTAACAATAGCAAAAACCAACTATTATATCTACAAAATTTTTGTTTTTTTTAAGTTAAATTTAGTCGAATGCAAATAGCAGCCTTATCTTGCTAAAGTCAATAGAAATATTTGCTAAAAATTGTAATCTGCTGATTTCGGAAGGCTAAATTTTTATTCCCAGTAAAAACAAATCGAAAAAAATCTTTGAAAATTTGTTATATACGATTAATTAAAATCAAGTTTTGGTTTTCAAATGGCAAACTGTATTATAGTTTTATAATATTGTACTACGAACGAATATTAAAGGAATTGTAAAAATTTTGTTACAAAATAATGCAGTGTAAACTAAAGACTGCGTTCGATGAAACTAGTGCACACATTATTAAATTTTTTTCAAATTCAAAATTAATTTTTTTTTAATCAAGATGCTAAATATGTACAAATCCTCTTGTCAAATTTTAAAATTATTCTATACTTATTGGCTTTGAAATGAGCAGTGAAATAGAAATGCGTGAAAAAATAATTCGATTATTTAATAAAATATAGTATGCGAATCCATATATGCAAATCCACCTAACTGCCCAGAGCTCAGACCCATTCAAAGATATTGGGCTTTGGTAAAAAAGATTATGCAGGATACAAAACAGGTTGCTCTGAAAACACTCAAACATTTTCAAAAAAATAGTTATCATCAAGCTAAAAAAATCACTGAAGACACTAATAAAAGTTTAATGCCCATGTGAAAATCGAAATATATATGAGCATACATGATCATACATTGGCTCGTATGTGATCATGCATGGGCATACATAGTCATATACGTACATGTATAGTTCAATGTATGACCATACATGATCTCATATATTTCCATATACTTTTGGATCCGAAATTTGAGGGTATATGGAGGTATACGACCACATATGATCATATATGAACATACATGAATCATATGTGAGCATATATGGTCATATATGAACATGTACGGACAATGTAGGCCCATGCATGATCATATCCAAGTCAATGTATGATCATGTGTGTTCATATATATTTTGATTTTTACATGGGTGGGAGAAATTTCAGAAAAAAAATTAAATTTTTCATTAAAAACCACTAATGTGTAATATTTTTTTATTAAATGTAAACATGAATAAGATTTCTGTTAATAAAACGTTTTTTTATTTTTTATATATCAACTAGTTTAAAAGTTATTTGAACTTATTCGTGCACTAATTTCATCGAACGCAGTCTTTAGCACATCGCATTTATATTGTAAATATGACCAAAGGTCCTGTGCTTACATTTAACACAAAAAAATTCATATTAATCGAATTTGAAAAATTTTTTTATATAAAAAACTGAAGGGACAACCGTCAAACTTTAAAGACATTTAGCGAAAAATCTGTACCATTGATCGAAAAATAAAATACGCCATTGTAATCAGCATGTCCGAAATATATAGAACTGATGGTCAGATCTCCATTAATTTTTTAAGTGTCATGCAGCGTAATTTTTCAATAACCCGTCGGCTGTAGGAATCGAACCTGTGCCTTTTCCTACATTACAAACGTAACTATACAGAGGTGCAACAGCTTAGCCATCTCACCCAATTAAGGCCTTGAATGCAATGTAACTAATTCATAGTTTTTATTTCCTAATCAGCTTTCTGTTATTAGCCTTATTTTCTAATCACTTGGATTTAATAAATCCTAAATGTAGTTCTAAAAGCGCTCAACAGATGGGGTTAGATTCTCTCTATTTTAAAAAGAATTTTCTGTCCGTCACTTCTTTCACCCTAATTTTTAATACCGAATTCGATGATGAAGGATTTTACTTTAACTTTTAAGTTTTAATCATATTTTATACAAAAAAGCGATAGACAGTCTGCCTTTTCAGTTTTATCACTTCAATTTATATTTTTATACAATTGAAAAATTCCATTGCAATATTTAATTTTCACTAATTGGATTTAATTAAATTACTTACTGTCCCAGTGTAGAAAATCATTACCAGATATGTAGTTATGTAACTACATACTAGCACTTAGAAAATAAACACAGTCACTTCTTTTTAGTTGTTTCTGTAGTTTTTCCTTTGAGTTATTTTTAAAGTAATAACAATTGTTCGTAGAAGAAAAATAATTTTTAACTTTTTTCACAAGTTATTTAAAACTGTAACTAAATGAAAATACGGATATTTCGTAACAGTCAAATTTTCTAGTCAATTTTTATTGTTCTAAAGTAAAACTAAAAAATTGAACCAAAAAAAGATATATTTTGTAGTAAAAGTTGTTTGAAATACAATTATTTGAATTGTTTTTATTTTAAAATTTTTAGTAAAATCAAATATAAATTTAGTTCTTCGCACCGTTTTGTTTGTTATTTTTATAGTAAAAATAAATAAATTTTAAGTTGATTTTACGGTTTCTTATAGTCAATTATTGATAGTCAAAAACAAATAAAGAAATTGTTAAATTAAATGAAAATGTGAGTAGACCGGTTTTTAACTAAAATTTTATTTGTTTTAAATTGTATTTTAGTTAATTTTACCGTCATAATTTTTTGTGTGTGGTAATGGTAACTAGTTACTTTTGTTATTACATTTCTTATTACCTTTATATGGCGATGTCGCGAAAAATAATGAGTTATGGTTACACACCAGCATACGAAAACTCAAAAATATATCGTTACCTATGTGCTTACCAGTACTGACAAAAATAATGAGTCTAAAAATAGATTTTCAAAAAAATAAATTATATTAAAAAAAAATATTTTTTATTGTATTATTTTTTTTTAATAAAATTTGCTGGTGCGGGAATCGTACCTGGGTCTACAGATTGCCAGATAATAGCTCTACCATCTGAGCTATATCGACATGGAATATTTAATAGATAAAATATAGTTGACCTGCTGCACACAAGTAAGCTTACTCGCCAACATACAAAAATTCAAAAAATATGTGGTTTCATATGTCCTTACCAGTGTTTAAAAAATATTAAGTCTAAAAATAGATTTCAAAAAATTTTCAAAAAAATCAAAAAAATTATTTTCTATTTGAAATAATGATAAAAATAAGTCATTATCAGTAACTCATTATTATATGTTTTAAAATAATGCAGAAGGTAAGTGGGTGTCATTACTGGTACTTCAAAAAATAATAATATGTCATTTCCGTTTCTACACTGGGGTAGAGTGAAAAATTGCCATTTCTATTTCAGCTATGTCCAAGATGGAAAATATGTATTTGGTGACGTGTAGTTATTTTTTCTAAACATATTTCATAAAAAAAATTTAATAAAAACCTTTTATTTGTTAGTTTTTAAATTTTTTTGTTTCTCTTTTATTTCCATTCGTATTTTTTTCTGCCATTAAATTAATAGGCTGTTTCATTTATTTCTGCTTTTATTGTGGATTTAGTAAATCGAGCTTTTTTTTGGATTTAATAAATCCCCTTTTTGTATGAAAAATTCTAAATCCAGGTGATTAAAAAAAACGCCAATTGTTTTTTACTCAGAAGTGATCAAACACAGACAAATACGAACGTTCTACTTTTAGACTTTTGTTTTTCTTCCACTCTCCTTCGTGTCTCCTTTTTCGCAAATGTTGCCAAAAGTTTTAAATATTCGTAAATTTTTTAGTGCCCATATTTGTGAAATATGTGTCATGGCGGCTTAAGTAAATAAAATAAAACTACTCGTTATCCTGGGTAAATCTAAAACCAAGTTTCATTGAGAATGTTTATGCAATTTAAAATTTATTGGAATGTGAACTTTGTAAAAGTTGTAAAAATTTAATAAATTTTTTTGTCAATTCAACTTTTAATCCTATCAATTAAAAATTTAATTCAAATAATACATATTTTAGTTTTACGAATTTTAGAAGAATTACTGTAATTATTTTTGTTAGTTTTATTATTAAAAACATAACAAAATTTGTAAATAATAGCTGTATTTTGTGTCATGCCTATCAACGTTAAGTATTTAAAGCAAATCTAAGTTAAACCGATTGTCTTATAAAAAAATTTTAAACAGGTTATGTTTATAATTTTTTCGTTATAATCGAACGTACGTCAGCAAAAGTTTTTAGGAAGTAATGCGAATAAAATATGTTAGATGTGAAAATGTATAAACGTTGAGTTTTCAACGTTCATAATTATCCGTGTTGAAAGTTAGCGTGCATACGAAAAGTAATTTGTTAGTTTTCGTCTTAAACGCAATTTTATGCACTTTGAGTTTTTTTATGAGTTAACGGATATAGTTAAGTCGAAAACACAGCTAATATAATACTATATAATATTTACATATATTTAGTTAGAATATTCTTCCACCTCAAGTCCAAATTCTAATATGATATTGTCATATTAGATTTTTATTTGTTGTTTCAAAAAGGGGTTGATCATTTTCATGATAGACAATACAATTGTTTCGTAGACATCACTCTACTCTTCAGTTGTCCGCAATAAGAAAATGATAACTTTCTAACTCAAACCGAGACATTACATAGGGTACTTTTATGTAATTGTTGCTTTCAAAAAGGAGTTGATTTATGGCTGGTTTACCCAGAGACTATTAATTATAGAGATAGGAAATCAAAACTTAAACAACTCACCGATAGAGGGCGCTGATATTTAGTATTACCTGAGCAACTATTTAATATCAGTTTAGTATCAGCTGAGCCTATATTTAAAAACTCAAAAACTGCTGAAAACTGCTCAAAATAAGGAAAAAATAAACGCGGAATATATTCAAATAATAAAATTTGAAATATTTGTTTGTATTTTTTCCTTTGTTGTTTGTTATTATTTTAATTTAAATAAAAAAATAAAATTGTCAATTTTTTTTACAAAGTGCCATCTAGTGATAACGATTTTTTTATAACTTATTTTTTTGGTGATGCCATACCCCTGGGTTTACCAAATCAGACAGTTCATATACGAAAGTACAAAATTCTCGTCCCGTTGATTTTTTGTACCTTATGTAATGTCTCGGTTTGAGTAAGAAAGTTATCATTTTCTTATTGCGGACAACTGAAGAGTAGAGTGATGTCTACGAAACAATTGTATTGTCTATCATGAAAATGATCAACCCCTTTTTGAAACAACAAATAAAAATCTAATATGACAATATCATATTAGAATTTGGACTTGAGGTGGAAGAATATTCTAACTAAATATATGAAAATATAGAAAGTCCGAAAAAACAATTTTTGTATTTTTTAATGCAAAAATTAAAATAATTGTTGTATATAATATTTAGTTCATTTCATCGATTAATTTTTAAATTTTATTCGATTATTCGGTTCAGAAAAAAACTGTAATAGTTATTTGCACGATTAATCGATTACAATAAAAAGTCGATTAGTTGAATACCCTACATATCATTCAATTTTGGCCAAAATAAGTCCGGTTGTTATCGCTCCGTAGCGCTATCCAATGCCATTATTGACCAATGACGCCGTAATATCGTTTATCGAGGTAGTGATGTTATTAAAATTTATTCATTGGCTTGTAAGTAAAAATAGAATTAATGTTTTTGTTTTAATGCTTTTATTTTTGGAAAATAAAAACATTCATACTCATGACTTTTTGACTGTTTTTACTTTATTACAAATAAATTCACTCCTCATCACTCGTTTATATATTTTCATGTTGCTCGTTTATTTGTGGGCTGAGTGATAACGTATGGCGGCCGCCTCCTTGTTTTGCGAAAAGTACTATTGTATTTTGTGTTAATTTACTTTATTCTTTCTATTTTTTTTTTCTTTTATTTTTTTTCATAATAAATATAAGAATACAATGCAACAAAAACTTTCGAATGCAAAATGAAAGTATATCATGTCATACAAAGCTCCCCAAATGGTTTTCTAAAGGGTTTTTGGAATATCTGTCTGCTTTGATGATGAGCACTAGGCCAAGGAGTTTTATGCATTTAAAAATCCAAAATACGCGCCTACAAAAGTCAAATATGCACTAAAAATATAAAAAATATGCAATTAGTTTCGCAAAAACAACGCACAGTAAAATATAAAAAAATGTTTAAGTTTGTAATTAGACGTAGAATCGAAGTGTTTCTTTAGGCCACCAAGATTTTTAAGAATGTTTAAAATAATGGAAAAGTAAATGTTATGATTGAGTCAAAATATGAAAATTGTATATTTTTTTTTTATATTTTAACAAGTTAAGAAATGCTACCAAAATTTTAAAATATGCAGAAATATACATTAAATATAACTAAATATGCATTAAAATGGCACTAAATATGGATTTGATATCAAAATATGCAAAAAACTGCATTAGCTTAAAAATATGCAACTACAAATCAATGTCATTATACCCTACACCACTATGTGGTCAGGGTATTACTTTGTTCTAAAATTGATGATTTGGATAAATATTTTGTTCATAGTAGTTTTGGACTATCGAGAAAAACGTTAATTTGAATGAAATTCCTTGCCCAGATGACCACCTATTTTTTAACCCACCAATAAGAAGCAAAATAAGTTGCCAATTTTCGGGCAAATTTTCTTATACTCCTTAGCAGTTTGGTGTTTAAAATTATCAAAATCGATCTGATACATATGCCGTATAATTTGTTGCCCAGTGTTATATGTCTTACATACACATATACAATATATTTGTTTATGGTTTATTAACACATTAATAATGCCAAAATATCTGTTCAAAAAACTTTATTAAAAATTCACTCATTTTCTTTTCACATCACTAAAAACTTTATTAATTTTTTTTTTTTTTTGTGGGAAAATACAGAAAAATAATATGAAATAATTTCCTTTGATTTATTTAATCAGTGTTGTACAATATTTTAGAGATAGAAAAGATTTTCAATTTTTTTAAGAGAATCAATAATCAGAAAGTTATTCCTGTTCAGGGATAGAGGATAGCTGAAGGGTGATGCAGAAATTAAGGGCTTCAAATGTGGCAACACTGTAATTGTAAAGATGTTTAGTTTTAGAAAAGTGGTTGCGCGCCATTCGGTGGAGAGTTGGCGAACTTGCTAAAGCTTTTTAGTTCATAACCCTGTTGTGTTATTTTAGTTCAGTGGGGTTAAGTGGGGATCGAACCCGCAAGCTTCTGAATAATAGTTCATAGCGCTAACCATTACATCACAACGCCCAGAATTAATTAAAATCCTCATTAATATGACAAGGAATTCCATGCAAATGCATGTTTTTGTCGATAGTCCAAAGTTAATATGGACTAAATATTTATCCTAATTATCAAATTTGGAACAAAATGGCAACGATTTGTAATTACATAATTTGACAGAAATGCATGTTTTTCCATATTTTGACTTCAAATTAGGGTTTGGGATTTCCCGGACTTTTTTATTTCCCGGGAAACGGGAATAAAAAAATTTAATTCCCGGGATTCCCGGGAATCCCGGGAAATATTTTTGAACAAAATTGTTAATGAAAACCACCTATATAAGTAATTTTTGTTAAAAAAAAAAACTATTTCAGTACAAATGCAGTCTGTGTAGTGAGAATTCAAAGTAAAAAATATCAGAATGTTGAGCATTTGATTTCACATAAATTACTCGCAGCACTGCCAAATGAATTGCATGATTCCAGCAGAAAGCATCTACTACTGGACTGTCGGAAACAAACCGTTTCATCACTCTTGGCCCATTAGATATGGTGGCCACAATGTTATTTTCCAAAGACAAATAAAACCCTTCTAGTCTTATTTCTACAATTCTTCTTATTTCATCAGCATTACAACTTCCTGATATATAAACCAACCCCAGCTTATAAAATGAATTATTTCCATTTATACATTGTTGTGATATTCTTGTCCATTCATCTAAGATTATAGTAAATCTCCTATTGTTAGAAATATTGCTCGATATTTCTTTCATCATGATATCTTTTACATTATTGTAGTAATTTAATATAATGTTCTTTACATCCGTTTCATTTTTTTACAATGCCAGTTTTTTATTATAAAAACTTTCTCGAATAAACGAAGATCTAGTTATGGTGCGGATTGACTGCGGCTAATTTGGATACCATTTCAGGAAATGTTTGCCCTACCATAAAACCTTTAATGCCTATTCAGCTTACACTTTTTTCTTCGGGTACTTTGCTAATTTTAGCTGAAACGTTATTCTTGTTGTTCTTTTCTTTAAGAGAAGTTGCATGACCATAAATTTTTTTTTTTTTTTTTGTGCACCAAATTTAGATGTCGGATAACCAAATTTAGATACCACCGTTAACCAGTCTTCTCTTTTCACATTTATTAATGAAAACGTTACTTATAAAATTATTGGCCCTTAATATAAAAGAGTATTTTTAATTTAAAGTCGACTTTATTTTTAATCAAACGGTTTTGTTCATTTTGTGTATGAAAACCTTACAAAAATATTTATATTTTCAAATATTTTGATTGGTTGAAAATAAATTAACCAATCAGAACGCTTCAAAAATAAACGAAGTCAAGGTATACTGCCAACCAATATTTTAACTAAAGTCGACTTTACCTAAATTATACATTTGAAAAATTTAGATAGTAAGGGCGATTATTTGTAAGAAACAAAGCATATTTCTTTTAAACATTTTACCAAGTTTTTAGGTTTTACTACTTAAATTTTGAATAAGTTATGCGAAAAATCTTTATTAGTTGAAATGCTCCTAATTACTTGGCAAAGATTTTATTTGCGTGTCAAATAAATGTATTCCTTTTTAAAATATTTTAACAATGACATTTTTGTTTTGGTATTTAAAATGTTTTTCATGACTAAAATTAAAAAATCCTATTCGAAACAAAAATAATTTAAAAAATTTAATATTTTTAAAATTTCCCGTTTTCCCGGGAAAAATATATTATTTTCCCGGGAATTCCCGGCAAACTTTTCCCGGGATTTCCCGGGAATTCCCGCCCGGGAATTCCCGAACCCCAAACCCTACTTCAAATGCATATTTGGTATATTTTTAATGCATATGTTGTTGGTTTTTTAATGAACATCAGAGAACGGATTGCGTGCCTTGTTTTATGCTTTTGAATGCAATCACAAAAAATGAGCATATTGTTGTCAATACACATCCTCTCAGTAAAGCTATACATGACACAATTAAAAAAAGTGAGTTTTGACAAGTAAATCATCGCTGAGTGGCTATAGTTTAGAATTTGGCAAATTTAATAATTTTCCACGGTGCTCTGGACCAAATTTTGATAAAATATGGAGTTACTCCAATTCAATATAAAAAATTTATGAAATTTTTTGTAGGTTTATTATTAAAAAAAATATTTTATTGAAATACGCGTGTCTGTAATTTGTTTAAGAAAAATATAAATATAGACTGAACCTAAATAAAATTTTATAATAATTTTTTTTCGCGAAAAAAGATATTCCGCCAAAAAAAAGCGGTTTTGAATTTTTTCTGTTAAGTTGCATTTTTATCCTTACTCGTATTTAGCTTTTAAGCAATTTTTTTTCTTCTTGTAGTTCCACGTTTATTTTAGTTTTCTTTAACATATTAATAAAACAGATATTCCTGAGCGGATATTGATACAACTTCCTGGTATTATTTTCCTACGTCTAAAAATAATATTTTTAATTTAATTTTAGAAAATTAACCCTTAAGTGCTGTTTGGGCTTTTTTGACCCTATGATGAAAATAAGACTTAATTTTCTTAAATTGAATTAAGAATATTATTTTTAGACCTAGAAAGAAGAATAAGAAATTTATAGTAAGTACACACAAGTATCTCCGAGTACGTTCAAACCCTACACACAAGCTGGCTTACTTTACCCAGGGTATGGCCGCATTGTAATGGCCCACAAGCCAATATACTTCGTAAGTACACACAAATATAGTGGCATGTAAGTTAGACAAAATTTTTTAAAAATTTCAAATGTTTTTGGTTTCATATACAATAGACCATACCGCAAGAAAACAGTTCGCCGTATACCCTCCAATATAAAGTATTTTGCAAGACAATTTCAAAAAAAAAATTTTTCTTTTTGCCGAACGTAGGGGTCGCGCAATGCTTCGTCCCATGGACAAAAATCAAAAAAACAATTTATCTCAAATTGTGATTAAAGAATATAAGAAAGTAGCTCAAACAAATGTGAAAAAAAAATATTTAGTGTGATTGCTTTTGCCGCCAAGAGAGGGCGCTAAACTCAGAGAATTTTATGCAAAAATGACTTAACAGAAAAATAGGTTTTAATTTTTTTACGAATATAATTCTCAAAAATACATTTTTTTAAAAACTTGTTCAAAGATTTTTCTTTTAATTACTTCAATATATTTGTAGTTAAATTAAAATATGGATTTTAGTGTATGTTTACAAAAAAATTATTTGTTATTGCTCCGAAAAACACATTTTTTTTTGTTGAAAATCCAAAAATTACCTAAGTTTGATGGAGTATAAAAAAAATTATATAAAATTAGATATTTTTTTCTCTTTTTTTTAAAGTTTATTCTGTTATATAATAGATCATTAAAAAATGAATTACTATTTTTTACCACAAATTAAAAAAAAAAAATGGATTTTTTGAAATGCCTAAATTCATGATTTTTACACAAATTTCACGCATTTAAGAGTGTTTAGTATTCAAACCATGTGAACCTTCCATTTTAGGTATAGGATGTGTTGAGCGGACTTTTGTAAAATACTACGATAATCATTTTTGTGGAACATTCTTACCCTCTAACTCTTCAATGAAAGGGAATTTTTTGGCCCCTTTTTTTTAAAAGGGGACAAAAAAGACCCGTAAGTTGAAGAGTTAGAGGGTTAAAATGTTCCACAAAAGTGTTCCCAGTAGTGTTTTACATAAGTCCGCTGAACACATCCTATACCTAAAATGGAAGATTCCCATGGTTTCTCCCTAAAATCCAGGTTTGTGGGACATTTGAGCGTCAATTCTGAATAAGTACGAAATTAACCCTTAAACACATATCAAGTTTTTACTTATTACTGGCCTTTAAGTTAACTTTTCAATGCTAATGTCTTCGTAGTAGAATTTCATGATAAATATTTTTGCGGAACATTTTAACCCTCTAACTCTTCAACTTACGGGTCGTTTTTGTCCCTTTTTAAAAAGGCGCCAAAAAAGTCCCTTTAATTGAAGAGATAGAAGGTTAAAATGTTCCACAAAAATATTCCTCGTAGTGTTTTACATAAGTTCGCTGAACATACCGTATGCCTAAAATGGAGGATTCACATGGTTTCCTATATTAATCCTATTTAATTTTTTTTTTATAAAAATCATTTTAAGCGTTTAAAACCCATTTTTTGTGAAAGGCATTTTTTTTTATTAATGAATCAATTTTACCCAAATTTGGCACAACTATGGCTTGGCCTTTTAGCAATTCACATGCTAAACTTCATCGCAATCGGATAATTTTATAAAGATTTTAAAATAAAGGATATATGGCAGGACTAACAGTCCTTGGTTTGATTTTGATAAAAATTGACACAAACGTTTCCAGTTTTATGTGCATCTCAATGGATGATTTTTGTAATTTTACGTCCATTTATGTAGCTAATATAATATTTTTAAATTTCAGGACCTATGGGAGGTGGGCGTGTCCTTGTCCCTTGTATGGGATCAAATCACTGTGGGTCGCCTTCTTAAATTTTTCGTTATAGTAGCTTCGGCATTTAAAGTAGGATTTTGAAGTGTGATATATCGTTTTTTGTGCCTCGAGGAAACCAGTGTTTTGTTATAAAGGAAAAATCCAATGAAAAAAAATTTAAAAAGGCGACCCCTACGTTCGGCAACCAATATATAAAAATAAATTCTACTGGGTTTACCGAAAAACTTCCCTAGCAAAGGTTTAATGATTTTTTGCGAGCTTTAATTTTCTGACATTAGGGTTGTAGCAACTGAGATCTGGTGGGTAACTACTAGAACGGTATACTTGAGCTCAATGGCCCTTAGAGCAAAACACTGGTCTCCTCGAGAGAAAAACATCGTCGTATCATACTTTAAGATCCCAATGTAAATGCCAAAGATATGACGAAAATGTAAAATGGCGACAACTACGTTGGACAAAAAAAAAATTTTTTTTTTTAAACCTTGCCAAAATACTTCATATTGGAGGGTGTACGGCGCACTTTTTTTGCCTGTAAGGTGGTACGCTCTAATTAGAGTTGTGTCGTTCATGAACGAACTAGTTCATTTGAACGGTTCAGTTCATTGAACGATATGACATCGTTCATCATTATTCGTTCTTTTCGTTCATCGTTCATTTCGTTCGTTTTTGTAGTTATAAAAAGTTTGTATACCTTTCTTATTAATTTTATTACAGAATTAAATGTTTTTCTTAATAATTTTAAATTTTTAATAAAATTGTAATTTTCTGACACTATTAGTCTATGCACAATAAAATTAATATAAACATGTAACATGTAGTGCGCCAATAAATTGTCGAATGAACGACACCGTTCACGAATCACTTTTTAGACACAGCTCATGACAAAAAAGAACGATAACAAAAAAGAACGATTGAACGATTTGAACGAGCTAGTTCAATGAATTTTATTGAACGATATAACCGAGTCACCAAAAAGAACGATTAAGCCCAAATCTAGCTCTAATACACAATTTTTATACACAAGTATCCCATATTGTAAGTGCGCACAATGTGAAGTACACGAACTCGATTATATTGTGTAGACTTACACGTTTTTCTAAAGGGTAAACAATAAAAAAACAATATTTATTAAATAAAAAACGGGAGGTCATAAAAAAAATTGATGGTCAGTTGTGATTTGAAAAAGAATAAGTACTACACTATGCACCAAAACAAGAGTCATGGTCAAGGGCGTGAATGTTTCCTACGCTAGATGAATTGATTAGGTTATCACACACTCAAAATAGTTTGTAGTTTAAACTAACTGAAAATGTAATTTAAAATAAATTAAAAATCACTTGAAAATCGGTCTACTAACTTTTCAAAGACAGAAAAATATATCTCTTTGCATTTTAACTGCACAATCATTTAAAAATAAATGTACGGTTAATTTTTTAAATAAACTATAACTACAACCTGTTCTGTAATAATATTTTCAGTGTAGCAAAACTTCGAAAAGCTTTGCTTCTGGCTGGGCACGGGCCTGGGAACAGTCAATGGATGGATGATTTAAATTGCTAATTTTTTGCTATCACTTAGATATAAGATACAAAAATAAGTTTAACTAAATTGTGCAACATTTTTATCCTATGCCGTACACATATGTCACGTAACTCCTTTTTTTAATATTGAAAATTTGCCCTAAAACAAATGTTTTTCTAAGTCATGTCAGTTTTATGCTGGATATACTAACACAATACTCGTACATTCATCTGGCATAGGGGTCTTACAAGCCCTGAAATGGTATTGTAGGGTGTTACTTTTTTAAATATTCCAATAAATGTGAATCTATAAGGCAAACCACTTACTTTATTATTGTCATCCTTGTAAATTTATAGACAATTATTGAAATTAATATTATTTATTACAAATTTATATATCCACTTACCACTTAATGTCAGTAAATCCTTTAATGTTACACTAAAATGGGAGATAATATGGACAATGTAATTAGAAAACCTCCAATATAGAATATTTACAGGCGCCATATGTTTTGTAAATTCATATTTTTCTATTGACTTATGAATATTTGAAATAATATGAAATTTACACACCTATTAAATCTGTTGTTAATTGCGGATTTTTATTTTGTATTTTGACCTTACAAAATAATAATTTTTCCCATTATGTCTATACTATTCATATTCAATATTATTTGTTTGTCTAAAAGTATTATATATGGATTGGCTAAATTTATAAAACAATAAATTTATACTACACACATTTATATATAACAAATATACATTGTATTTAATCCCAGCAATAAAAACAATTCCGTTTAAAATAACAAATAAAAATTGCATGAAACATAAGAAACTTCCGAAGAGATTTTGTTAACCCCTAATAGTAGGCAACACTTTTTTTTAATTAAAAGTGAAAACTTATAAGCACACACAGACCTAATTCCCTGACTATGATCCAGAGTTGTCTTTAATGAATTCGTTGTATTTGTTTTACCCGTTTTAGTTAAGTTCTTTTTTGCTGGGATTCGTATAAGTACTATGGCTGGTTCTACATTGACCAACCTAATCGTCCGATAAAATTGTGAAAATATGCTGAATGTGGTAATTGCTTGTTTTCTGTTTATTGTCAATATACAAAATTATTTTCTAATTTTCCATTTCATAAACAAATATATTTATTATTTTTGTTAAATTTTTTTCTTCTGTTTTGTTTCACCAATAAAAAGGCACAAAGTATTAAACAAAGTGTGTCATTTGTTTATGGAACGTGGACAAATTTTTATTATGGTCATTTCTGTTTTTGTAATTGAGATTCAATACATTAAATTGTACAATATTTTGAACTATTTTCATTACATTTTTTTTCTCGTCTAAATATTAATGTAATAAAATGGTCATTTAAACATTTGTTTATGAGGAAATAGATAAAACTACACAAACAACTCTTTGTAAAACAATGGCACCCTTAATTGGAAACCTGAAGAAAAAATCTCTATAATAAGCGGTTTTCGAGAAATTCCCTATTTAATAAAATTGTTTATTTAAACAATATAGTGAAAAAGGTTAACAGTATCTAAGGATACTCTCTAATGTAAATGACTATTTTTAGACAATGTTAAACTTTTAGGTTTTATTGTTCTAGTTAACAATTTTTGATTAAATGTTTTGAACCACTTCCACAGAAAATATAATTTACTACATTTTCAGTCCAAAAATCAAATTTTCGTGTCATTAAAGTAACATAACAGAGCGAGACAAACCAAAGATTTACTCCACCCTTCCTAAATATAATTAAATTGGTACATAGATGGTAATTGATAAATAATTTCATTAACGTTGCATTGATATCAATTGTAAGGACTGCGGTAAGGCACTTCATGCACTTAAAAACCTAAAATATGCGCCTAGAAAATGCAGCTAAAAAATTAAAATATGCATTAAAAACTTAACAAAATATGTACCAAAAACACGCATTTTTGCAAAAATAAATCACCTTAACACATAAAAAATATGTTTAGTAGGTTTAGGGTTAAAAAGAAGAATAAACATTTTCTTCAAAAGTTATAAACAAATCAGAATAGATCTAGTTTCTGCCGGTGACAGGCTTCATCAGTTATTTTCCATTAAATTGTATTATTGTTTATATTTTTATTGTCAGATTGTCTCTATATGAATACTTTCAGAAGTGATCAAACAGACATATACAAACATTCTACTTTAGATTTTTTGTTTATCTTCTTATTTCCTCCGTGTCACCTTTTCGCAAATGTTGCTACACTGACGTATGGTTTTTCGTACAAGTGCAGGCAATTTATGTATATTGGAGACGGACTGCCAACAGGGCATTTTTATTTTTTTTTAGTAAAGTGTTGTTTTTCCAAATATGTAATTGAGTTATTTTTCAAATAAACACCGTGTTTAATGCTTTTTCTTAGGTCAGCATGATGTTTAAGAAAGCAACATGTACGCCATTTATGCTTTTCGTAGTTCGAATGTATATTTTATAGAATTACACTGTGGAACAAATTCATGTTAGCAAAAGTTAGGTCGATTCTGAGAGTGAGGGGTGAAAATAGAGGCTAAATTAGAAGACCCGTATCGCGGCGTTTGCTTATGTTAGTTCGAATGTTTTATATGGTTTTTTGGCTATAACTCGTCGACTAATTGATATTTTTTAAATCTGTAAAAGCCAAATTATTGCTAGAGACCTGAACAACAATTAAAATTTAAAGTAAAATTGATTTGATTGATTTTTGTTTTTGTTGTTTTTTTGTTTTTTTTTTTTTTAATTGTTGTTCAGGTCTCTAGCTATAATTTGGCTTTTACAGATTTAAAAAATATCAATTAGTCGACGAGTTATAGCCAAAAAACCATATAAAACATTCGAACTAACATAAGCAAACGCCGCGATACGGGTCTTCTAATTTAGCCTCTATTTTTACCTCTCACTCTCAGAATCGACCTAACTTTTGCTAACCTGAATTTGTTCCACAGTGTTATTAGACCCTTTCATGTTGTCATAAAATAGAAGTACAGCTTTAAGACTTTTCTTTGAAGAGTGAATAAAAGAGTGGGTTGTACTCTATGCTCATTTCATTCATTAAATCAACGAGCATAGAAACTCAAGAGGATGCATGTGTCTCTTTCAATGTTAACTGGCTCTGGCCGACATTTGAAGAAATTTTATTAGAAGGTGAATTAAACTTACGATGTCGTTCCAATAAACAATTGTGTTCATTTCACTTACTGTAAAGTATAACAGAAATGCATGATAGTGCGATCTGAAACTCACAACTTTCACTCCAGGCTCAAGCAAATGAATTATTTTCAAGTCGACTGCTAATTTTATCACCAAAGCATTTAAATGCTCTCGTGACAATAATTTTGGGCTTGATGTTCCTTCGAACTGTACAAAATTAGAGATGATGCTTTCGGTTTCGATGCTCGTACCAGGTCCCCAATGTAGACTTGTACTTCGAACAGGTAGTGCAGGTACCGGAAGCACATCCGAATGTGGCACTGCAAGCAAAGCTGATAGAACGACTTTATATATAAAACTCTTTCGATCATGCCTATTTAATTTAATTACGCCACTATTTTGGCAAACATAGCGTGTAGTCTCGTCGTGCTCACCTGGCTCTAGCCAACGCATTGGAATGCCAAAATTCATTGAGTTTCGTTCACCTAAACCAATAATTTCACAAAACTATTGTCGTGTTAAGAATATCAATCAAAACTTATATTACTTTTAGACCACAGCATAATCGAAAGCTTGCCGCAGACATAGCAAAAGCAGACAAGTTTTTCCAAGCATTCAGGTATTACTATTCTTACAAATTCCCTTGTGGGACAATTAAAAAGCGAAAAAGATTAAATTCCCTTATGGCAATTTTGGGTGGCAAAAAGATAATGACAAAAAGAATGAAGAAGATCATAAGCAATAAAAGTGAAGTCATAGTGTTATAGACAGTGTTGCCATATAGCCAGTTTTAACTATTTTTTACAGTTTTTTGGGATGCCTAACAGGTTTCCAGTTTTTTCTTGTAAAAAACAGTTTTTTTAAAATCATGCATTTTTTTACAGTTTTTTCATATTAAATCGGCACATTTGTTTCATTTACAATTTTTTTTTTATTTTTTTTAACTAATATTTAAGAATTATGCTTATGCAAAATAATTTGAAAACCTTATAACACGTTTATAAAATGAAGTTTGTATAAAATATTTGTTTTATGAGCCATTTATAAACTTAGAAAGTGATTATGCATATGACACAAAAATTAAAATAAAACTTTAAATATTGTAAAAAATTAGGTACAAATCGAAACATAAATAAATTTGAAATTGGCAATATAATACTACTAAATATGCTTACTGAAAAAACGAAACACTTTTATAACAAATTTCATCAAAAATTAGCATGGAATAAAGTTGGCTAAACCATATCTGACACGTCATAGATCCGACGGGTATTTGTTAGCCGAACTTTTCAGATCATTTCTAAATGAAGGATAATTTAGAAATTTATATATTTTTTAAAACAATGTCTCAGCAACAAAGGCCGAAATTGATTTTTTATTTTTTAAGTAAATATTTGCTAATTCGGGATAACAATTTACTACTATTTTTTCAATTATGATCAAGGACAATTCTAAAAAACGTAATTTTTTTACGGGGTTTTTACACACCGTCAAACAATTCCCGACATGACAATACTCAATCTAATGAAAAGTAATTTTATGTGAAATGCAAATCCATAAAGATTATTTTGAAGTACAACATTGGCGAGTAAAGTATTCTATCCTAAGTCAGGGTTTAATAGAAAAATGTTGACATCTCGGAAGGGTAATTCGATGAACTGTTTAACTTCAGATTCGGGCCTAGGAGACCAAAATTCTTAAAAAAAAGTTTTATTAGAAGGCTGTGCAAAAAGTTGTTTACTATAAATACCAAACGCAATTAAATTATTCAAATCTCGATATTTAGAAAATTGAGACCCTGGGATAATATTTTAGTCTCAGGATACTTCGAGATCCCAGAATTTCTTCTGATTTTTAAATTTTTTTCGAAAAACAGTTTTTCTATACAAAAACAGTTTTTTTTTACAGTTTTTCTAAAAAAATATATGGTAACACTGGTTATAGATAGAAAAGTTTTCTGTAGTTGAGTGTCAAACCTTCTCGTCAGAGATGGGACGACTTACATATGTATGTAACTAAATTAACCCTTAATGGACAAAATTTCGCCGTACACCGTCCAATCTAAATTATTTTTGCAAGGAGGTTCCAAAAAAAATGGTTTTTTTTTGCCGAACGTAGGGGTCGCCATTTTACATTTTTTGTTATATCTTTTACATATACAGTCGGATCTTAAAATATGATATATCGCTGTTTTTCTCTCGAGGGGACCAATGTTTTGCTCTAAGGACCATTGACCTCAAGTATCCCGTTCAAGTATTTACCCACCAGATCTCAGTTGATACCACCCTAATGTACCACTCTAATGTCAGAAAATTAAAGCCCGCAAAAAATCATTAAACTTTTGCTAAGGAAGTTTTTCGATAAACCCAGAAGAAATTTTTTTAATTTTTTTGGTTGCCGAACGTAGGGGTCGACTTTTTAAATTTTTTTTCATTGGATTTTTCCTTTATATCAAAACACTGGTCTCCTCCAGGCAAAAAATCGATATATCACACTTTAAAACCCGACGTTAAATGTCGAAGCTACATATAACGAAAAATTAAAAAAGGCGTTCTGGAAAAAAATTTTTTTGGAATTGTCTTGCAAAAATACTTTATATAGGAGGTGTACCGCGCACTTTTTTTTTGCCTGTAAGGTGGTACGGTCTAATGGGCAATATTAAATTTGACTGGTTTTTAATGTTTGTGTTAAGTTTTGGGCTTTGGTCTCTTCTGACATGCAGTAAAATTTTATGGCCAACATTTTTGTAGAACATTTTATCCCCGCCCTACCCCTTTTTAGGGTTGTTTTTTACGATTTGTTAGAATAGAGGCATAAATTGCCCTTGTGTGGGGGAGGTAGAGGGTTAATATATTCCACAAAAATATTTGCCTTAATATTTTCTATAAAGTTGCTGAACGTATCCTACACCTCAGATGTAAGGAACACATAGTTTCATATACCGATATGCTGCACGAACAGGCCAAAGGAGGAAACTTCAAACCCCCCTAAAATAAAATTCCGATGTAGTCTATCAAAACGCCGACACACGTAATATATATGTATTTTTTTTGTCTCGTCTACCAGAATCAATTGTCAGAACCCCGTAATTTTGGAAAAAATTCGAAATTGTTGTTCAGTGTTATTAGAAAAAAGTGAAATACCTCTAAATTTTTCGTACAAAGCGTCTGGTGAATAAAATCTTTTGTCATTTTTTTTTCCACCAGATGCCTAAAGGTGACTAATTTTATATTATCTTTTTAACCTCAAACATTTTTTTCAGCACAAAATTTTTTTTTTATCACAGAAATTGTTTTCATCACCAAAAAAAATCTTTTCTCGACCTCTATGATGCTTTTCCATCTCATTTTTTATAGTATTTCTCCTTCTCTCTTTCTTATCTTTCTGAATGACTTCCTTTGTCAGACTTCCAATCCTATCTACTCTTTTGCAGATGACAGCAACATTTGCCATTCATATTCCTTTGATTATAGGCCAAGCCTTGTAGAGATTGGGGGCAAGAGGCAGATTATGAATGACACACTCAATCAGGACCTAATTACAATGTCATCTGTATACATGGGTGGTACCAATATTGAGGAATCTGAAGCTCTTGATGTTCTGGGCATGAGAATACAGTGTGATGTCCGTTGGAAGGATCACGTCATTCAAGTGTCGAAAGAGGCATTCAAGTGTCTTGTCTTTCTTAACCGGTGTAAGAACTACTTCACTTCTTCTGATCTCCTTACTATTTATACCACCTATATCCGGCCGAAGATGGAATACAACTCCCACATATGGGCAGGGGCTGCAAAGTCTATTTTGGAGCTTTTGGACCGTGTACAAAGGAGGGCGTCGGCGGTCATTAATGACAGTAGGGTATCCAGCTCTATTGACTCATTGGAGCATCGTCGGAATGTGGGTTGTGTAACACTGTTCTATCGTTACTACCATGGGAAGTGTTCTGCTGAGATAAGTTTTCTTATCCCGGGGTCCTGTGTTTTTGTCCGTAACACTCGCTTGTCTAGTAGATCTCATCCGTTTGTGGTCGATTGTCCAGTTAGTCGCACAACGCATTATAGAGAGAATTCGTTCATTAGTCGAACCGCCCGTATGTGGAATAAACTCCCCGCAGATGTCTTTCCTGATACTTACAATCTAGAAAAATTCAAGTCAAACGTTTATAAACACTACTCCCTATTTCCTCCTCCCCATAACCTATTTTCCTGATATCAACACAATGCGTTGCATCAGTAGGGGGCATCCCCTGAGTGTTGGTCTATAGTAAAAAAAAAAAAAAAATGCACTCCAAAAACAGAACAGAAAAAATTCTGATAAACCGAATTTATTGCTTTTGCATGTTTTAATCGGAATAAAAATTTGTGTCAGAACAGTGTATGGGGGCCGTGAAAAATGTATAAATTTAAACAAAATACCCAATAAGCACATAGGTTTTAAAAATTCAAGTGCTTTAAATTTTGCTTGAAGTAAAGTATATTTCAAATTCTAGCACTTATTTATTTAACAAAAATATTTCAAATTTGAATTTTTGTTTCCCTTTTGCTGGAGTATGCTATTGAAATAAAATGTAATAAAAGTTGAATTCAAGCCTTGAAACTGGAAAACAGGGCTGGAATTGAACTTGATTTCAACTTGAATTCCAGTGAAAACGTTTATAGGGTAGATTCTTACATGGGGGTTACACGATCAATTTTTGCCTTTCAAGTTTCAATACACTCACACTCTTTTACTAACACACTCACACTATTCCAAATACAAATTTGGAAAAGTGTAAGTGTGTTAGTCAGAAAGTGTGATTGTATTGAAACTTGAAAGGCAAAAATTGAACGTGTAACCCCTGTATTAAAATCGGCTAGATAGTGTACTAATTATTAAGAGCAACAAATATACAAAATTATGTTTGAGTGTCATTTAAAAATTCAATCAACTAATGTCATTCAAATTAAACAGCTACTTTAGTTGCACAGGTCATGTCGTGGTCATAAATATATTTAGTCGTATGTTGTTACAGTTTTTTCATTCCGGTCAACTTCTCATACAAAACTTTCGTAAACACGTGCCTGTGCAAAACAAAAGCCTTTTAACCTAACACTACAACATATTCCAACAGCAATGCTGCCTTCGATGTTCCAACTAGGGAAGCATAAGCCATAAATTTAAACTACATTTCATATTAAAATAAGAGTACATTTAAGGTTTTCGTTTCTGATTTTTTTTTTTATAGTTTGGAGTGTGGAACACGGATTTATGTTGCGTCTCGACATAGATTTCAAACGGAAAAAACTATAGAATGTACTTTATGGGATGCATGTGTGTGTGTGTGTGTATTTTGAGTATTAGAGCAAGAGAGCGAAGGTTCAAATCCTAAGGCGTTAACCACAAACTAAAAGGAAAACGTAACAAATTTACGGTACGAATACCATGATTTTGCATGCCAAGTACTTAATCTACTTTGTCGCCATTTTATGCGTTTTTTCTAGTTGTTTTCTATTTTATGTATGTAATATAAAAATCTACATAAATACTTTTTTTTTTGTGTACTTTAGTGGAATATGAACACGAATTGCATTTAAATCTTTTTGGTAAAATTCCACAATTTGATTTTAGATCTCTTATATTCTCACTGTAAGTGTAAACGTTTTTACTGTCCTTGGTTAACTACTAAATAAAGAACAGTGGAAGCTGCACCAAAATACCTCAATTTAGTATTAAATTCGTTAATATTTCCACATCAAATTATTAGATATTTTTTTATAATTTCTTGTAATTCAAAGTCTTAATTTCTAATTATATCCATCTCTCGGAGCTTTCCCCGTCCATGTGTATGTAGGTGCTCCATGTTGTTTTTCCTGTAACAAGATATTATTTCATTCATACTCACGGATATCCTTCATGTTCTGTAGTTTTCAGTTATTTTTTCCATCTTCTTTATGCCTCCTTTTGTTTTATGTACAGTGTTCGAAACATCTCATCGTTTTAAATTTATATCCACTTATCCTACAATAAACATCACTATGTATTCTCAATTCATAACAGCATCATCATAAAGCTCGCTTCCACTTTAAAAATGTTTGTTTAACAGAAACAAAAAACCTTAGTTATACTTCATGGTTTGTGAATATTCCTCATTTTTTGTTCCTTAAACCTTAACGAGATTTAGCAATTTATGTTGCTTTTGTTTTATCCTTTTCCACAGAACCGTCTCTGTCCTACCACTATAGCTCTTGTTAGATTTTTACGGGATTTGGTTAGTTGGTGTTATTATAAGTTTAAATTACTAGCCAATTTTATTACTTGTACTTGCAACTGATTTGCATGCAACACTCGTTGCATTTACAGTTTTTACACGTTCTTTTTTATTTCAGCCAAGTAGTAAGTGGTGTTAGGATGTCTGTTTTTAAGGAGGGGTGTTTAAGTTTCTTAAGAGGTTTACTTTAATTGACATTTTATGGTGAATTTATTATTTATGTATTTTTAAGGTAACGAGACATGTTTGTGTTATAATATAATATCAGTTTTCTTTTTTTTTTTTAATCGTTTCAGATTGCAACAGTATGCTGTATATGAAATAATTGTAAGTTTTTTTTATAGAAATTTTATTTAGATAACTATTTTTAATAAAACTGCTGTAAAAAATTCAGTTATGAGCAAAAACCTTGTAGTTTTTGTAGGATATTAGATTAATTTTTAAGAATATCATCTAAAAATATTTTTAAAAATTGCAACGAGTGTTGCATGCAAATTCTTACAGCGAATGTTTCAGCCAAATAGGAATTTATTTTCGATTTGCGGTTCTCATATGAAAATCTGATATTTTTGTGAACAAGGATATATCACAAATATGCAATTAATTAATTTTAACTGAACATTCAGTAATCGGGCCTAAATCGAAATTATAGAATAAAAAATATATAGGTGATATCAAAAAATGTGATAAAAACCGTGTAACCACCTAATTTCTAATGCATGGATTACATTTGAGTTACATATTTCGATATATATCAGCGCACTGTCACCTGTTTTACAAAATTTATAACAATCTGACCAATTTTTGGTTAATACATAAAATTTGTGACCAATTTTATAGGCCAAATGTAAACTCCGTAACCTGAAACTCATAAGGTTTTTTAACTTTAATAGCTTATATTTTAATAACCAATAAAGCTAAACACTAACTGTAAGAATTTTTATGAAGAGGAAAAGTGCCGTTTTTAACAAAAATTAATACATTTTACAAACTTTTTCGTATATCTTAGCTATCACGACTTCAACTCTGTAACGATTTTTCGTCATAATTTTTGATAAAAATGCATATACCAGAATTTTGGAGTTATCTATTATTTATATTGCGAAAAGTATAATGTTATTTATACTCAAATGATCGCTGGACTGTAAGTAATCATCCAGTATAACAGAATTGAAGCTTTTCTGCAGCATGTAACATTCTCGAGATGAAAAAGGATGTTTTTAATAAGATTTGAAAAAATGTTGTATACTCCGTTCCTAATTTTTACACCAAACTATTTAACGTGTAAGAAAAACAATGTCATATTTGGATTCACCTTGTAGGCATCATGCGATTTTGTTTCGGAAAAAAATTCAGACAAAGCGTTTCTGAAAGAAAACGAAAAAAGTAACCAACTCCGTAACCACAATTGTTTGCAAAAGATTTCATTCAAATAAATGTAGATAAATGTTTAAAATATTTTAAAATCACCATAAACAGAGGTGATTCAACTAATATTTATGCGTCAAAAGACGATTCAACTAATAATTTTGCGTCAAATCAAAAAAAGTTATCAGTTTTTTATCCTAAGCTGCTGGAGCGAAAAACGATTGATTTTGCATTTCATTGGTTTTGAATCGATATTTCGAGTCACTACTGACATTAGTTTGACAAATTAAATTTGTTTCACATAATTTAAGAATTTTTTGATCGTGAAATGTTGTTTTTAATATATTATTTTGTAACTGCGCAACCGCTGTTTGGATTTTAAAAAATTTTATATTTGTGAAAAGCATTTAAAAGGACCAAAAATACAAAATTAAAAAAAAAAATTAAAATTTTTTTCGCGGAATGAAATGTATTTTTATTCGCGAAACCGCCAATTTGATAAACACAAATTATATATCATTGGAAAGCAAGTTGAAAACCCAAATACAAAAAACTAATAAATTGAAGAAAATTCATACTCAATTTTTTTTGTTATATCTTTTGCTTGCAGAAATGTAAACTCCGTTACAACAAAAAAAATTAATTTAAGCTCTACATAAAATTTTAAGAATTTTTAAATTTTATTCATAACTCAATTTATGGGACTAACGAAAACAAAAATTAAATTTTTCTTTAAACTTTGGTGTGAAAAAATATGTCTATGGACACTATGAAGAACAACTCGCGAATGAACACTATCAAAGCCAGCTATATGATATTACTCACAAATTCGTTATTTAAAAAAGTAAATATAAAGGGATTTATAGGCACTTATTGACCATATTTCCTGTAGGCAACTCTAGGGATGAAAGGGTTAATAAAAAATGTTATAATTCTATTTAGACCTATTACAAACCTTAGATTTCGAGGAGGTTTCTGTATGGGGAAAATCTCAGATTCTCAGGACATAGTGGCATAGAAAATACCAGATTCTGAACACTTTTTCGTATATAAAATGACTCAATAGTTTCTCCCTACTATTCTAAGTACTCTTTTTTAAGAAAAAATTAGGTTATGGGAATATTTTTCTATAAAAAAACCGTCTTTTTATATAAATTATCTTAGAACCTGGCACAGGAATCTGATGGGTTTCTATTGGAAAACGTCCTCAGAAGCCAATGGTTTGTAGAATTCACATTTTCTGACTACCTTTTCCTATTCGTAAAGCATTCGATTTTGAGCTCTTTCTCCTACAAAAAGCCTTAGATTTTGAGCACATGTTCCACTAGACAAAGTTTTAGATTCTATATATTTTAATACAAGAAGTTAAATCTACAAAATTTTTGCTAAAATTTTCTGAAATCAACAAAACTTTTGCAGATTACTAGTGGACTGGAAAAAGGTAAAAAAGGAGCAAATGAAATGAAAATTAATAAATAAAAAATAAATGTGCATATAAAAACATACTTGGGACCAGTTTATTGAATGTGTCAATTAATTGAAATTTTTTCAATTGGCATTGTTCAATGCCTAAATGCCCATTTATAATTGATGAAAGAAGTATTTGTTTTCATGTTTTAATAAAAGAATAAATTAAGAAAAAAAAATAAAAATTCGCGTATTTCTTATATTTTTTTTATTACAATGCTTTTTCTTCAATTATGTGTACATTTCATTACCATTGTTTTCATCAATGCAAATTGAAAAAATTTCATTGGCATTGAATGGTGATGAAATTTTTTGGCATTGACATTGAGATAAAGTAATGCCAATTATATTTCAATGCCAATGAAAATTTCCCAAGAATGATTTTTTGTAAAAGTAGTAATATTTATAGACAATAATATGTTAACCATAACAAAATGTATTTCAGAGTCCCTTCTTTTGATTTTCATTGTTTGCTGATCGGATATATACTTCCGAATTTATTTGAGTTTCCATTTTCACCTCTACAGCTCCACCCACAGGAAAGAAGGTGTGGCCGATTAAAAATATCGTATTCTTTAAATAAGCTTAAAAATTACAATATTGGGGGAAATAATTAGGGCCATCCCCGTAAACTCCACTGGCTCCCCAGAGATACTTTTAATCACAATTTTCATATTAAAATGGTTCGTCCAAAATAAACCTTGATCTTTGAAAATTAATGTATTACGATAAATAGAAAATTTTCTCATAAATTTTAATAATTTAAATATTTTATGAGTAGGACAAATTTTTAACTATTTCAATTTAGCTTTATTTGAAAACTTTTTGCATTATTTTTGGCGAGTTAAAAATATGAAGTCATTTTTATGAGTCATTTAACATTCTGTTTATAAGCGCTGCAAAATTGGTGATTTAGTTTACAAAAAATTTGTAAAATTAGCAAATCTTCTGTTAAAAATTAGTAACTAAAATTCAGCAAAATACTGTAAAGTTAGCAAATTTATTGTTAAAAATTAGTAACTAAATTCAGCAAAAAAAATAGCAAAAAAAATTGTAAGTTAGTAATGTGGAGGTAGCAAAAAAATTAACTAAAAATTAAATTTTAATTAAAAATTAGTTAAAAATTTGTTAAGTTGAAGTACTAACAGTTTTACTAACTTTTCTACAAAGTTTTTTCTATGAGTGTACGATTATTCTAAACAAAATCTACAATTACATATGTATATACGATACGTAAGTCGAAATCTATCATTATTTACATACGGCATTTTGTTGTCTTCTATTTTTTTACTGAAGAATATTGAAGGAATTCACAATGTAAAGCCAGATTCTCAATGCTGGAGTACTCCACACTGGAGTGAACTAAAACAGAAATGGTATTATACAAAAAATATATAAGTGCGAAAGAGAAAGAAACAAAATCCACTCTGCAGAGATGAGTACACCAGCAGTGTGAATCCAGCTGAAATGCTACCGTTAGCACATTGTAGAATAGCATAATTTTTTTTTAATTTAACCAATAGGATGCTAATATACCACTTAAAATAGTAAGAACTGTGAATTCCATCATTGTATTTATGTTTGTATCGTCATTAACATAAAAATAATTATGGGTATATTATTTTTTATATGCAATCTGGTAACAAAAACAGTTATAAGTTTTTTTTTTAAAACATCTTTAGGCTAAAATGGACATTTGAATATTATACACGAGTATTCGGACAATTGTTATTTCACTTCCCCCTCCTCCAATCATAACATCCTGTCTTTTATAACAAATTCATAAAAATGGCAACAAACGACCAATGGTCAAACTAAATAACAAAAAAGAAACATTATGCATCCTGTAGAGAAAAAGGAATTGATTTTAGCATGATTTTCAATAATAACAATAATATTTATCAATGGTTGTCTATATACCCTGAGCATAGAATATGTATTAAGAACATTTGTTGTTACGCATAATTAAGTTGTATCCATATATTTAGAATATCAAATGTACATACGAGTATTTATCTATTCTTTTAAAACGAAAACATCCCTTTTATCCACAAAAAGAAATCTCAGTTTTATAGGAAAATCAAATAAAAATCTCAAAGAAATTATAGTTGAATAACATTTATAAGTCAAACGAAAGAAAATTAACATTGAATTGATTTTAACAAAAGTGGAAACAACCTTTTCTCCAAAAATAACATTTATGTTGTACGAGTATATCCTTTAAGGATTTGATTAATTTAAATGTGCTGCTTACATATGGTTTATAAACGTACAAAAATGTTGATTAATTAGTTTCTTTGGTTAAAATAATTAAAACATCTTAGTTTAAGAATTTTGTTTCTTGAAAAAACAAAAACAGGATTATTGTTGTGTTCCAAACTACGGAATGACTGAATGAAAATAAGTATTTTTGTGTAATAAATTGAGCATTTTACTTAAACGTGGTTTTGCAGTGATTTCCTCTGGAAAAACTACTAACATGTGCTATATTCTTTTAACTAATAAGTGTTAAGTCAACTTGAAGAATTATCTGTCTAGAAAACGGTAGCAAGTGTTGTGATTTTATACAAATATTTCAAAATTACATTGTCAATGTAACTAATGATCCTGTTGTTAAAAAGAATAATTAGTTTTTTATATTTTATGACGATTTGTATGTTTTCACACATGAAAATTTATTCTAATAATAACATATATATCCTTAAAATATACACCCAGTTAAAAATCGTCATGGATATCTGTGAACTAATAATATATGCTCATTGGGGTTGTCCAGAGCCAAATAAGTGGAAAATATCGCAGTTTTCTCGAAATCCGCTGAAATAAAATCGCTGCACTAGCCAAATGAAAAAAGGAAATCCTTAAATTTTTGGAGTTTTAACCCGTTAATATATCCTTAATAAGACTTTGTAGTCCAATCCTTGATTTTTTTTAAATTTGTTTAAAAAAATTTTTGAAAATTCAAAATTGAAGACTTGAAAACCGTTATTAAAAATTCCGAAGCTTTTCGTATTAACTTAAACCAAGTTAACAAAACACAAGGTGAAAACTACTTTTTATCTGCCCTACTAAAAAAAATTATATGACTTGTGATATTATATATAATTATATCCGAAAAATGAGAACATGTAATTGTATCAAATTAGATATTATGATCATATTAGATCTAATTTGACACAATTAGATCTAATTTGATGGAATAAGATATGGTTTGATACAATTTTATCCGGATTTTGTCCTCATCCAAATGTAATATAATCATATCCAACTAGACGTAATGGTATGTAATTCGATACAATTATACATAATTATATGAGGCACATATAGGTCTATATATAAGTCGACATTGTAATATGTTAAATATTTAGGAATGAATTTAACGTTGAACTGCTAAAGTGCATTCGCCGTATATTAGTATGATGTAAAAAAAATATGGAATTTTATTAAATATTAAAAAAATATCGTTTTTTTGTAAATTTTTTCCAAAAATTATTTACAAAGATTGAGTTTTTACTGAATTTTTTTGCATTTTTTTTGAAAAGTCTAAAAAAAATAGACAAAATGGCTTTTTTTTTGGCAAGGATTTGTAAAAATGGCATTTTTACAAAATAAGTGAAAAAATGGCAAAAATGGCAAATGCCAAAAAAACTTGCCCTGATGATAATATATGGCTATATAAAAACTTTTTTACTTGGGTGGGTATCTTGGAATTAATAGAATACAAAAATGTTTTTGCAGTGGATTATTTCACTAAATTTCAAAAATTTGGCTCGAATTTCTTGATTAAGTGGTCCGCGACACATCAATTGCCGGGGAAATTGCAATAACTTCGGAGTTTTTCTGGGCTTATTAGAAATATAGTTTACTGAAAATTACGATTTTTTAAAGTTTTTCATTCATATGCGATTCAAATTGAGAAAATTAAAAAGAAAACTCATATTTCCCCTTGTAATCCGTTTTTTTAATTTCAGGACCGATGCGATACTACTTTCCGGTGAATAACTCCCAATTTTTTTTTACTTTATACCATGCTGAGATCCTAATGCTCATATATGAAGTCACACAAGTTCAGGCGACCGCTTAGCCATCTCACTCAAGAAAGGCCTTCAATGCAATGTAACTAATTCATAGTTCTCTTTCCTATTCCGTTTTCTGCTTGCAGGCAGCTTGCGTATATATTGGAAACGAGTCGCCGTAGGGTAAATTTTCTTAATGTATTTTAGTACAGTGTTGTTTTAACGTCAAGTTCTGTAACGTGACGTGCCGGATGGTTCTTTTGTATAGTTAGTCTTTTCCGTAACAACTTATCAACTGTTTAATGTTGTTTTTCTTAGCAGAGATCTGCGTAGACCGCGTCTGCGGTGGCTAAATAAAAAAATTGCAGCGGCGGCTTAAAGCTGGCTGTGAGCCAAAAACTGATCGGCTAGCCAACTATAAGTTGACACATACAAAACATCGGTTTAACGGTAAAAAAAGGAATTAAAAAAAAAATTAATTGTTTTTAATAGTAATTTTTCGACCTATAATAATGAAATAATGAAAACATAAAATAAAAACGAGTAAAAAGGTTAAAGTCGGGCATGCCGACTATACAATACCCTACACCAGTCTGGTTAAAAGCCAACTAATGTTTGGATCCGAAATTCGAATGGGTTAAAATGGGTCTTGTGTCAAAATTTTCTATAATGTGAGTCAGCGAACCAAGTCAAACTTCATCAAAATATCTTAATATTTGCGACCTGCAGCGTATAAACAATATAATTTTGGGGGGACCCTTATATGGGCACTAGGTCTAAACATGGACCGCTGTTAACCAAAATCAATAGGCTTCGTTCTTGGGACGACATAAGTCTGTGTACCAAGTTTCGTCAAAATATCTTAATATTTGCGACCTGTAGAGTGCGCACAAAAATGCATGGACAGACAGACAGCCGGACGGACAGACGGACATCGTTAAATCGAAATAAAAAAAATTCTGGGCCGATCGGTATACTATATACAAACATCAGCACAAACTTATAATACCCTGACCACGTAATGGTGTAGGGTATAATTAAAATATGGTACAATTTTGTTATACCGAATTTCGCAGAAAATTTTCTGTTCCAAAGACTGTTTGGAATTGTCACAAAAGCAACCACTTCTGTAGCTCTAAAGTGGAACCGGTTTCCCTAGAATCAGTTCTGGCACTAGTTCAAGACTGATTGTCCATCAGTAATACCTTCCATATAAGATCCATGGTACTGGTTCCGGAAACAGTTTCAGTAAATCGGTTGCAGTGGAACCAGTTGCAGAATTGGTGGCATTGTAAACCGATTGTAAAAAAATTTTTTTTATTTATTTTTTTTTAGAAAGACATAATCACAAATTTATTTATTTTATTAGAAAGACACAATCATAACAAACACAAAATGTCGCTTTTTTACGAGAATAATAATAGTCTTGTACATTAAATTTGTGTGAAAACAAAGTCTACACAATTTTCACCTGAAACTCGTCATACATGGGACTAATTAATTAGGTGGTCTAATTAATTGATGATTTCATTACAATTGCATTTATATCAATTGTAATAAAATTATTTTCATTACCATTTTTTTAATTAATGGTAATGATTCTAAAATTTAATTTCATTGATTAATGACAATGATTTTAAATTTCATTACCATTAACAATGAGTAAATTAAAAAAAATAATTGCCATTGACAGAAAAATATAAAAATGGAGTAAAAATCGCTGAAATCGAACATCGAATATGCTCATTCAGGCTCATGCTCATTTGAAATTAAATATTACTTTCCATTCCATTGTTATTTGTATCCAGGTAAAGTTTAACGGAATTAAATGGATCCTCCTTAAAAAATTATGTTTTATAACTTCCCCGGCCAAACCCGTTGTTCGATTTCATTTGTCTGAATTTTTTTGTAAACAAATGGTTTTTAATCAATTGTAATTAGTTTTTTTATACAGTAGTGTAATTTCATTACCATTAGTAATGATTTTTCTAATGAAAAATATTTCATTACCATTAAATGGTAATGAAATTTTTTTCATTGTCATTAGTATGAACTAATGGTAATGAAATTTCAATGGTAATGAAAAATTCCCATGTATGAAACTCGATATCGACTGACATTCCCAACTTTTGTCTATCGAGTGATTAAGTAATCAATCGAACTCCGAAATTTGTATATGGATTAAACAAGAAATAGATTGAATTCACCATAAATGAACTTAATGATATAATATAAGTTTAAAGAATTTCTTCGATTCTTAGAAACGTGGTAGAATTGAATATCGAGTTAACGAATGAATTCTTTAGAAGCTCTGATAGGAATCATACAGTTTAGTCCCTTATATGCGAACATCATTATAAAGCCCAGTTTTTTTTTTTTTTTAAGAAGCGAACAATTTTCGCTCTAATATCCAGTATTTTCGTCACAAAAGCAAACAAATTCGCTCTATATTTGTAGCCCA
This sequence comes from Leucophora obtusa, assembly GCA_949987735.1. Lineage (NCBI taxonomy): Eukaryota > Metazoa > Arthropoda > Insecta > Diptera > Anthomyiidae > Leucophora > Leucophora obtusa. Next base: position 48,574,907 of record OX465295.1, read on the forward strand.
AAAACTATAATAAGAACTATTAAAAACTATTAAAACTAAAGGTGGGCAAATGCGGCCCATTGGGTCGCATACGGCCCTTTGCTAATTTTTGTGCGGCCCTTATTAAAATTCAAATTTCGATTTCTTTTATTTAAATTTTTTTTACTATTTTATTTCGAAAATTTATAGATAAAAAATTAGTGCCAGTTTTTTAGTCGGAACTAAAATCGATTTGAAAATTGTTTAAAATATATTTAAAGGGCCAATCGATCTTAGCCTTAGGGCCATTTCAGTTAGAAATTTGTTACTTAAGAAATAGTTAGACAAAAATCGATCTTAGTTCAGTCTATAAAACCGGCCCTTAGTTCTTTACGGAATAAATTCAACTTCATTTACGACATAGTCGACACAAACACATGAGAAATAATCATTTCATAAATTTAAAAAAAAAACATGTGAATTTGCATTTGAAAAAAAGTATCACATTTGTCAAGTTTTATTTTTGTTTTTCATCACAGCTTCGTATATCTTTTTATAAATATAACGGAGGTTTTTCTTCGAGTGATATTAATATTCAATAAAATTTGTTGTTAATTTTATCAAATAATTTTTAAATTATGGTTTACAAAAATTTTTATAAAAAAAACTTCTCAAACAAAAAATATCCCAAATTTTCTTTAGGAAAATTTGCATAATCGTATTTATTTGTAGTTCTTTTCTTAAAGAAAAATTGCCAGAAAAAAAAAATTAACTTGAGGATTTCGTTATTTGTGTATTCCTTTTTTCGTATTTAATTAAATATTTTGTATTTTTTTTAGGATCTGATGCATCTGAGTATAGGGGAGACTTTTTGTTAAATTGCTTTAGAACTGTTTTGTACTTCGGAAAAATTTTGTTCCCATCTTGCTTCCTGTTTTAATTTTTTTCGTTTTTTTTTTCTTTTTCCCTTTTTTCTTTTCCCCTTTTTTCTTTTCCGGTTTTTCCTTTCCCTTTTTTCTTTTCTTTTTCCTTTTTTTATTTTCTTTCCCCTTTTTTTCGTTTTCGATTTCGGTTTGGGGGGGAAATTTCCCATCCCCCCCCCCCCCCCCTTGAAACCGCGCATGCCTATTACTGAATGTCCAGGTAAAATTTAGCCGATGCTTAAATTCAAATTTTATATGAGAAACGACAACAAATGTGTCAGTTAAAGACCTAGTTAGTAGCTAACTGAACATTCAGTAAGCAGACCTAAATCTTTAAGTTTGTACATAACCTTTTAGTGCATAATGTACCTTTAAAGGGTGGGATTTTTTTTGCTGCGCGCAAAGAAATTGTTAAAAAAAAATTCGAATCCAGGAGGTTACTAATTTTTGTACATGTTTTTGTAGTCCGAATAATAATCAGTCTCTCATAATTCGCTGAGTTTTAAAATTTTCGTTGGCCGTTTTTGTTTTACAAAAAAAAAAAATTTCTGCTTTCTGCTTTTTATTGTATGGGGCGGACCAGTATAATTTATGCAAAACCACAATATGGCCCTCGGTGACAAATCCGTGCCCACCTTTGGTCTATACAAAGAAACAATTTCGCAACGATTTCACGAAGGTCAAAAATCATTTTTTGTATGGAGTGTGATAGCTTTTTTCGCAAAGTTACGAACAAAATACCGGGCTTATGTTTAAACTTTGAAATTCTCATATTTTTTAGATTAGAAAGCTACAATCATAACAATGCTAAATATCACTTTCTCACTTCACTTTAATATGGTCCAGTCTACTAAATTGATGCCAAAAAATTACACCTCAATTTCGCAGCAATTCCATGCAAGTGAAAAATCAATTTTTTATTTGGAGTTTGAGGGCTTTTTTCGCAAAAGTACGAACAAAATACTGGGCTTAAGAGTGGTAAGCATAAATATATATTAAAACTGTGTTTTAACGTCATTTAGACATCTGCAATTATTATTGTAATTAATATGCATTTTATCAATTTTAATTTAGTAGATTTGAGGTTAAAAAGAAGAATAAACTTTTTTTTCTCTAAAAATGCTTTTTTCTTTGGACAGGCTTCATCAGTAATTTTCCATTAAATTGTATTATTGTTTATATATTTTGATTGTCAGATTGTCTCCTTATGATAATTTTTCAACAACCCATCGGCTGTAGGAATCGAACTTTAAAAACGTAACTATACTAAGGTGCGACCGCTTAGCCATTCTAGTCTGATTTGAATATTAATGTGTTTATAATTTTTAGAGAAAAATTTATAAAATTAATTTTGTATGGAAAATTTGTTTTATAAGTCACTTATAAATTTTAAAAAAGATTATGCATAGTGTATATTATTCTTCTTAACCTCAACCTACTAAATTAAAACTTCCTCTTCTAGTTCATAAAAAATCTATCGATAGGACTACCGTATAGCTTTAAATTGTTTACTTATGTATTTTGTAGTTTCTTAAAGGCGAGGATTTGCTATATTATAAATAGTCACGTTTTTATACAATTTTCGTTTAATTTTTCAAAAAAGAAAACACATTAAAATGTCCTTGAGTATCAAACATTTCTCTTCAATTCGCAACACAATTCTTGCAAATGACATTGGTGAAAAAAGGCGTTTCAAAAATAAAGAAAACGTTGAAGAGCGCGATTATGCTTAAACCCGTTTTGTGGTTATAAAAACACCAAGAAAAAATCTCATCACTGATAGGTGTGACGCTTCAAGTGTGATTGATGAAAGGCGAAATCTTTATGTTTGTTGATATCAAATCCTTGTTAAAAACAATCAAATCGTAAAAAAACAACACACATAAAAGACACCAAAATTCATACACGATATTCGAAACTAATTTCCACAATTTTCACATTTGTTAAGACAAATTGAGGTGCAAACATAGGTCAAAATAATAAAATGTCAGAAAAAGGACTAAAGATTTTTTCTGTATTTTTAAGTGAAACAACCAACAACAAAATAATAATAAATAGTTGAACAAAAAGCAAATCTTAAGAACAACATCTTAAGGATATAGAAAAAAGGGGTGTTAAAATGAATAAAATTTGTAACACACGCCAATCTTTTGGAGAGAAATGACACACAAACAGACACACTTTTTACATTTAAGCGTAAAACTGTAAAAAGCACAACAGTTATAACAAATTGTTGTAAAAAACTATGGTACGAATATTGTTATACTTGAACGACAATTGTTTCTTTTATTTTGTGTCTCTGTAGTTTTAAATTTATATTTTTGCAAAACGTAAGGACAAGGGAAGAAGGAGTTAAGAAAGAATTGAAACCAAAAAGGTCTTATTGTAAAATAGCGGCCTCATGTCTATGACAATAAAAAAGTCAATATCAATTTCAATAAATTTTTGTTTCAAACCTCAACATGTAACAAAAACTTTAACATTGTACCCCTTTTCTTAAATTTAAAGTGTTGCACAGTGGGTATAAATTAATATTGTTTTTTTTTTCGGGGGGAAAAAAAAATAAATGTAAAAATCATAATATGAGAGATCAATAGTTTTTGGTTGTTAATATTTATTTAGAAAATATTACATCCGTACAAAGAAAATATGGCTGTACATATTTTATTTATATTTTACATTTTAGCGAGTTCTGTGAAAGTAAATATATTGAATAATTAAGTATCTTTTAGGCTGTTGTAAAGTGTTACACTATTATTTTTGCTAAAATTTAGTAAGTTAGGAATAGGAAAAACAAAACTGTTGAATATGCAGATTTTTATGTTAGTTATCTTTAAGTTTTAGTTAATAGAAATAACAATTTAAAATGCTGAAATCAGTACAAGATTTTGCTAAATATTTATTAGACTAAAAAATCACAAAAAAAAAAATTTAGATCATAAATTAATATCACTTTCTGTTTAAATTATTTTTCAAATTAAAGAAAGATGATACAAATTTCACAAATTCAAAAATATGTGGGTCTCATACACAGAGTTGAATAGAATCAGCTGAGATACCTTAAGAATTAAGGTTCAAAGCAGAAAAGAGTAATAATAACAAAGGATAAAAAGAGCATTGTTAGATTTCGTTGATATTAGTCTAAGTTGAGTTGTTAACATATTCGATTTGCTTTCAACTGTAACATAAGTAGATAATTATCAATTATTAACCCACTCAAGGCGAAAGACACTGATAATGGCTTTGTAGCGAAAGCTGAAAATACGTATTCTGTCTTGCTGGCCTTATCGAATTCTTTCAAAATTTTATATTCCTTGAAATTTACTTGTGAAAATTGTATCATCTTTCTTTAATTTGAAAAATAATTTAAACAGAAAGTGATATTAATTTATGATCTATAGTCAAACTAAAAAAAGAACATTCATTTACCAAAATAAGAGATCAAATAAATATTCCCCTCATTCGTCCCAAAAAAATTTAATTTCAAATATCTGTAGTTTGTTTTTTTTTTTAAATAAAAATCAAAACTGTGCAAATATTTTCATTTTAAAATATAAAAAAAGAAGTATTGTTCACCATATTAAGTTAATCATAAACCGCTATATACTCGCACTAATTTTGCGAATAAACCGAAGACCGATTTTTTATACGAAAACTATATTCCCTATGCCTTTTTAAATTTCTTACACTACACTCATTAAAATACAAAATTATTGTCAAAACAACGAAAACTTTCGTAGAATGAACCATATTTCCTTTATTTTACTAAAATTTGCATTATTTTGCCATTTTTTCATATTTTTATGCATGGATTATTATCAGTTTAGTATCTGGCTAAATACGAGCATAGTCTAAACCACTGTAAAATTATATGATAAGACAGCATGTACTCGTACTATACATAGTTCGTGTTATATTTGAAATTTTTCGTTGTGTTAATACGCCAATGAAGCATAAGTATTTCAATGTTCTTTTGGTTTATTAGATTGGACATATACAGCTGTTGATGACTTATTAGGAACGCTGTTATTATATTAGTGCTTGATGAGCATTATTACACTTATATAGAGATAAATCTGTAAAGAAAAAGCAGAAAAAATTACTAAAAATTAGTTAAAAATTATGCTGCAGAAAAAAAATTCTTAAAGTTAGCAGATTTTTTTTCTAAAAACTAGTAAACTAGACAAATCAAAAATTAAAAATTACTTCGATCAGTTGACACATAAACTAACCACTGACGATTCTTTGGGTGAGACGAAACTGCGGCAGTCTGGTGATTCCCTTGTGTCTGTTAAATTTTTCAATAAAAATGTTTTATTCTTCTTCCTATAAATCAGCTCTAGATAAAACTATTAAATTTATAGAATTTTAGTTATATTAAAGTTATTTTAGTTAATTGAAAATGACAAATTATACTGTAAAATCTGCAGAACTTTTTTCTAACTTTGCTAGTAGACTAAAAATTGCAAAAACAAACTCTAAAAAAATTTTATTATTTTTTTAAGTTAAATTTATTTGAATGCAAATGCCAGCCTATTCTCCTAAATTCAAAAGATTTTTTTGCTTGAAAAAACTGTTGATTTTAGAAGGCATTAAAAAATTTTGATTTTTTTTTTAATTTTAATTTTTAGTCTACTTATAATTTTCCAAAATTTTTTGCTGATTTTAGCAGGTTAAGTTGTTATTCTATATTAACTAAAATCTAACTCAAATCTAACTAATATTCTCTATATTTAACACACTCACAATATATTTTCCATAACCGATTGAGGTTTATTTGAAAAGTTGAGGAATGTTTTCAATTGAGGAATCAATTGAAATACATTGAAACATATTGTTTTACGTTTTTTATCAGTCAATAAAAAACAAACCACAAAAAAATATGTAGTAATATGTAGTAATAGCCATATTTGCTATTTCTACATATGTATATTTAATTTTAATTAAAAAAAAACATCAAAATGTTTGTCTTTTCCGGGATACGAATCCGGAAATCCGGCGTACTAGGCCACCTCACCCACAACACCACAAAAACTTATTAATTTTGATGTCTAATTTTGAATTTATGTGTGTTATTTGGAAAACAAATACGGTGCAAAAATCGTTTACCAATACCAATTAATAGTTGTGTGATTTATCAATACAATCCACAATTCGGTTGGTTCTACAGAAACTCGACTTTAAGGTCGTATTTGGTTAGCATACCGGTACACTTACAATATATTTTCCATAACCGATTGAGGTGTATTTGAATAGTAATAGGTAAAGTTTGTTTTCAATTGAAGAATCAATTAAAATACATTGAAACATATTGTTTAACTTTTTTTATCAGTCAATAAAAAACAAACCACATGCATCGTCTGTAGGAGCTGATATTTTCAGTCAAATGTTCTATTTTTTGTTTTCTATATTTATAAAAAATTTTTAAATAATTTTGTTGTTTTCTGTTTTAAAACAAAAAATTCAAATATTTTCGGTTTTCTTTTTTGTTAAAATCGTTTGTTTATATATAAAATTATTTTCATTCAAATTACAACAAATTTTTTACTCATACACACAAACATAGCGAATAAAAATATGAAGGTGTATTTTGTGTGTGTAGTGTTTTGAAAATTCCAACAAAAAAAAAAAAACTTTCGAATACGAAAAAACAAACCACACAATCGTTTTTTTTTACGTTTTGTCAGTTAAAAATTGATGATTGTTTTAACAGATTCTTCAATTATTTTTATTTCTTTATGGATTGTTAAAACAATGTTTAAAAATAAATAGCAAAATGGTTTGAATATAATGAAAAATCAGTAGTCCTTTTTAAATTGTGTTTTCAATTAATTTAATATGTATTTTAGGTTGTTTTTAACGATAAAATATTGCGAGTATATTTGTAGTTAACACTTTCGAACACTTATCTATTTTCAATACCTAGTAAAATATTTTCGGTGTAGTATTCAATTATAGGTAACTCCAAATAAAATAAAGTCCTGGCAAATTCATTTTAATGGTTTTGATCGAATTCCAATAGGATATTCAATTTATCGGCTTTTTATTTTAATCGATTAATCGTGCAAATAACTATTCGGCTTTTTTGCTCAACCGATTAATCGAATAAAATTTTATAATTAATCGATTAATCGAAAAAATTTTATGTAAAATAATATACACATATTTTTTGTATTTTTAATAATTTTATTTAAAAAAAGGAGCAAAAATAATTTCAGTAACTCTTTTAAAATTCCTAAAAACAAAAAGTGTAATAATTGATCACATAATCAAATTTTATCCAAATCGGAAGGAAGCGCACCGCAGAGCTTTCTGGTAAATTTAGCATTTTAAGTTAAGCCTGAATTAGCAGACGTAAACGTAGCTGTCTATGAATATGTTTAATAAGTTAAAGGAGAGTATAACAACTCTTATATTAATTTGTATCTCTTTCGTATGCATTGAACACATAAAAAACGTAAATGCAGGAAGAATTTATTTTTTCTCTACGTGAATGTCCTTCTATCCATTTATTTTATTTGCTAAAGGATAATATGAATGCAGAGTGATGACTAATATTTATAATGCTTAATTATAATAACTTAATAATTATTATAATTCGTTTAATATTAATATTTAAAAAATTGTAAAAAAATAATTAAAAATTTTATTATACTTAAATAGATACCACTACATTGCAAGATCTGTCAAAACAACAGATTAGTATTTTGGAAGATGACACAGCAAACTGTGTAAATTTTTTGTTGTTTTTGTTTTTCTTGCATATAAATATAAGATGTTTCTTAACCCACATAGAAGAAAACAAAAAATTCTCATTGAGTTTAAGCTAATAAATTTGTCATATTTGATCTTAAAACCGACCAAAAATAACGCACTCACAATAACTTTACCGTAAAAGTTCAACAGTTGTTTAAAAAGTAAATCAGTAAAGTTGTTTTAATTGAATAAGTAGTTAAATTGCTAAGAAATATATTTTTTGACTTTTTATATCTGTCATTCAATAAATAAAATACACAAAATACAGACTTTCGGTAGAAGTTAATATATTCAATCAAAATTTTCTGTTAAAAACAATCAGTTGTTAGAATACAAAAAAATTTTAAAATAAACGATAAATCTATTATTTTTACCGACTTTGCCAGTTAATTAAATAACAATTAAAAATAAACGACAAAATACAATTGTTTTAAACGAAAAGTGGGTAGTCCTTTTTTTAACTTATTTTCTATTGTTTTAATCTATATATTCGGTTGATTTTAAGGAAAAAATATTGTGGGTGCGCTCATTAAAATAATAAAGCTTTCTAGAAATTCTAAAAAATTGTCGCCTGATGATTACACTATGGAACATTTTTGGGATTATTGTCTGGGGGGTGAGAAATTCCAAGTCAGGGTGATGGTACTAGGTCAGTATAGTAAAACCATCAAAGGGTTTGGCGTTCGTATGTGCCATTTTTTTTATGACCTTTTAAATTTTTTCCTTATCTTGATGTTTTTTCGCTTAGTTGTAACTCGAGAACCACTTGTCCGATTTTGATGAAACAAATTTAGAAAAATTTAGAATTACAATTTCTTTAATCCGTTCATATAACATTTTTCTTTATAATCAACAGTTTTGCCGGTAAAAATAAATTTGTGGAGAAAAAAAAATATTTTTTTGCCTAAAAATTAAAATTTTTTATGAATTTAAAAAAAAAAATTTTTAATTTTTAGGCAAAAAAATATTTTTTTTTTCTCCACAAATTTATTTTTACCGGCAAAACTGTTGATTATAAAGAAAAATGTTATATGAACGGATTAAAGAAATTGTAATTCTAAATTTTTCTAAATTTGTTTCATCAAAATCGGACAAGTGGTTCTCGAGTTACAACTAAGCGAAAAAACATCAAGATAAGGAAAAAATTTAAAAGGTCATAAAAAAAAATGACACATACGAACGCCAAACCCTTTGAGGGTTTTACTATACTGACCTAGTACCATCACCCTGACTTGGAATTTCTCACCCCCCAGATTGGCTGTTGTACTGTGTTATCTTAGGCCAGAATGAAATCCGGGTTGCAACACCAAATTATTTTTCACAATTTCTTAAACAAGTTTGGGATTTATTTTAATAAAATAATATATATTTTTTAAACATTTTTGTAATTTTCTGTCAATTTTGATTAATCGATTAATCGTATTAAATTATTCGAATTATTCGTTATTCGAAATTTGGCCTTTTTAAATTATTCGAACAATTTGTAAGCAAAATTGTTCGATTAATCAAATAACGATAAATCGATTGAATACCCTAAATTCCAACCAATCTTTTTCCTGGGTGATAATATGTAGGAGTTTTTTCTATCCCTCATACATATCGCATATCCTCCTTCGGTGTTCCCATAGCACTTAACCTCACCGAAGTAAAATAACATAACAGGGCTATTAGCTAAAAAGCTTCAACAAAGTTCGCCAACTCTTCATCACATGGCGCGCAACAACATCAACATCTCGCGCAATTACAATGTTGCCATATTTGAAGCCCTTCTTAAAAAAAAAAAAGAATTATCAATTTACAAAATATTTTTAACATTGAATAATTTAATTTCTTTTTATTTGTTTGTTAACTCTTCAAATAAATAAAATGAAGAGTCAACAAATGAAAAAAATTTGTTTTATATAAAAACTAATGCATTTTGAATAAATTTCAAATCGTTTCTATTTAGTTGTCAACAGCTGTACTTTCATATATGAAGCATCGACATACATCCATAGTTTTCCATTTCATTTAATACAAACGTTTTTTATAACATGACAACAACAACAGTAACCAACAACAAAAAAACCATAAAATCCTTTAACTCAAACCAAACTACCCCATCCTTCTCTAACTACTGTTTCTTTTACTGAGGACAAAATGTTGTTAACATATCTTACATGCGTTACATGATATCGGTACTCGTATTCTGGTTGTAATTTAACTTGGACTTTTTTTATATTTTATTAAAAAATATAACCTACTTTTATTTAACTTTATGATTTCCATTTCTCTCCCCTTAACATTGTTATTTTTTGTTCCGAAAGTAAAATAAAAAATTGTCCTCTTTATCTTATAGTTTAAGTTTTAGCCATATTTAGCTCGTTGATATTTATGGTCGTTGTTATGTGAATTTTCCCCAATATATGAGAAAAAAAATCTAAATTCATTTATGAGTTTAAAAAAAGGGTGTTAAGTCCTCTTGTTGTTCTGTTGGTTGTTGTATACTTTTATGTAGTATTGCTGTTGTAAATTTTAAAATAAATGCCATTAAAAGTTAAGTTTTTGTTTGGTCAGGAATTTTTATTTTTTCCTCTCTAAACAATTTGTACTTTTATTGCTAATATATGCGCATATTTTCATATATTATACTCCATTCGTACTCGCATGTTTTCGTAGTTATGTTACAAATCAATGTTGTAAAACTAACAAAATTTACGTTTACCCATTTAAAGTTATTGTCTATTGTTAGAGATTTATTTTAAACACGCGTATTTAACCAATATTGTATCTACAAATGACTATTGGATAAAATTGTAATAAAATATTGTTAAAGTTATTACAGGGGTTAAAATTGAATTTATTTGCAGTTATCTTTTAGTACAATTATAAATAAATACCAAAATAGTGGGATAATTTTGGTTAGGATATTCTCTAATAACAGAGATATCACATAGAGAAAACAAATTTTGTTCTAGTGCATTGAGGGAATTTCGGTCGCCACAAACAAAAATATCGGTGAGTTCAGCCGAATCATATTTGTAAGAGTATCGGATGCCACAATGAATCTATTTTCTCTGTGCAAATTTAATTTCAGTGCTTTAGTCTTTTTATACAGATTGTCAAATTCACATATATTAATCCTTGTTAAGTTTAAGCGGACCCATATTTTTTTGTATTTCGATATTCCAGCTATTTTTTGTCGAAACCATATATTTTTTTTTAAAGAGAAGGAATACTCAGGAAAATCTACCTATTAATTAATGTGTTTATTTTTTTGGAAAGGGGATAGGGGAGGTGAAATGTGGTGAAACACTAAGGGCTTCAAATATGGCAACACTGTAATTGAGCGAGATGTTAAACCTTAGAACAGATATTATACGCCATCGGCTGAAGAGTTGGCGAACTTTGTTGAAGTTTTTTTTTTATTATTAGTTTATCGTCATTAAAATTTAAAATGTTCCGCAAAAATATTTGTCATGAAATTCTATATTCAGAGACTTATATCTCTGAAAGCATCAAAGTGAAAATTTAACTTCAATGCCAGAACTTAAATTTTATTTCAGTGCTAATCCTTTACTTATTAAGAATTGACGCTCAAATGTTCAAGAAACCTGGATTTTAGGGGGAAACCATGTGAATCTTCAACTTTAGGCATATGATGTGTTCAGCGAACTTATGCAAAACACTATGAAGAACATTTTTGTGGAACATTTAATCCTCTAACTCTTCAACTTATGGGTCTTTTTTTGTCCCTTTTTAAAAAGGGGCCAAAAAAGCCGCTTTAATTGAACAGTTAGAGGGTTAACATTTTCCACAAAATTGTTCATGGTAGTGTTTTACATAAATTCGCTGAACACATTCTATACCTAAGATGGAAGATTCACATAGTGTCCTATGCCGATTCACAATAAACATTTGAAAAGGAGTGAAATTTTAACCCTTCTAAATTAAAATTCCGATGTGATCTTTCAAAACACCGACACGCGCATATTTTTTTAGCCTCCTCTACCAGAATAAAGCTTTTAGTCTCATATACTCAATATTGGAGTTTTGGCCAAAATTTTATGATGCTGGCCCACAGTGCATTAAAAATTTATCAATTAATGAAATTTATGCCCATTTATGCAACTATTAAAATCACATATACCTACATATTAACCGTTGTTAAGTTTAACGTGTTCTTTCTTTCTTTCTTTTTATCTTTCGATATTCTTGCTTTTCGGTTCTTATCGAAATTTTGCCTAAGCACTTTTTTGGAGAAACTTAGAAATCCTGTTGGGTCCCAGTGTAGAAACGGTAATGACACCCACTTACCTTCTGCATTATTTTAAAACATATAATAATGAGTTACTGATAATAATTTATTTTTATCATTATTTCAAATAGAAAATAATTTTTTAGATTTTTTTGAAAATTTTTTGAAATTTATTTTTAGACTCAATATTTTTTAAACACTGGTAAGGATATATGTAATCACATATTTTTTGATTTTTTGTAAGCTGGCGAGTAAGCTTACTTGTGTGCAGCAGGTCAATTATGTTTTTATCTATTAAATATTTCATGTCGATATAGCTCAGATGGTAGAGCAGCTGACTGGCAATCTGTAGACCCAGGTTCGATTCCCGCACCAGCAAATTTTATTTAAAAAAAAAAATACAATAAAAAATATTTTTTTTTATATAATTTATATTTTTGAAAATCTATTTTTAGACTCATTATTTTTGTCAGTACTGGTAAGCACATAGGTAACAATATATGTTTTGATTTTTCGTATGCTACACACCAGCAACACACGACAACTCATTATTTTTCGCGACATCGCCATATAAAGGTAATAAGAAATGTAATAACAAGAGTAACTAGTTACCATTACCAAGTATGTAGTTACATAACCACATATCTGGTAATGATTTTCTACACTGGGTTCTTATCGAAATTTTGCTTAAGCACTTTTTTGGAAAAACTTAGAAACCCTGTTGGGTACTATGCATATCAAACTTCGTCATCTGATGAACTGACTATTTTTATCCACTTCTTATATCGAATATCGAAAATCTCTGACATAATGCCGAACTAAAATTACCAAAAAGTGGTTGATTTTCTGTAGCCTAAATCACCAAGATGGCCAAAATAATGAAAGAAGGGTTTCTCGCATTTCCATTTTCTATCACATATCCGAATTACAAATCTGAATGTTTTTTTTTTTTTAAATAAATTCTCTTAGAATTACAACCTAATATGTAGTTTAGGTCCGTTCCAACATATGTTTAATAAAAAAACTCCCAGTTACTAGGTATCAACTAATGACCATGTTTCGCTACTCCATGTATAATTTATGTTCACACTTTAGATGTGAAAATCTCTTAACAAATCTTGGCAAATTAATCAAAATACATATAAAAAAATATTCATAACACCGTCTAACATTTACATGACATTAAGACTAATTAACAGAAGGAAAAATCATACAAAAATAAAATAAAAATTGAACTCATTTCAAGTGGAATAGTTTAGCAAAAATTACCTGTATGCCAGTTTAAGCAAACACCGCAAAACAGACAAATTGCCAACATTGACAGCTAACAACATGCAATCATAGCGTAGAAGATGAGGCTATTTTCTTGACTTCCTTAATGTAGAATTGAACGAAAAACGAATGAACTAATTTTAAAAATAACAAATAATCACTTGAGAAATTAGTTTGGTATAAAACAAGTGCTTTTTACGTTTTCGTCTAGAGATCCCATAAACATATTGACTGCAAAAAGGGGGAAAATTCGAATGGAAAAAAACTGTTTGATAAATCATAACATCCGTCTACTCAATTCTACTTGAAATCAAATAAAAAAAGAAAAAAAAAAGGAAAATTTTTGTGTTGAAGTTGACGTGTGTTCTGTTGTTATGATCAGCATCATCATCATGATGTTGTTGTTGCTGCTGATGGTGTTCAAAAACACACGTCCGATCAATTTCAAAACACAAAATGTTGTTTATGATTATTTTGAAAGACCCTCCTGTTGGGTCTTTGATTTTCAAAAGTATTTTCGAATACGTTTTTTTTCACTCTTGATTTTTGTTCTTATTTCTTGTAATAATTTTCAAGAAATTTGCTTTCGTTTTTTTTAATCAAATGAGAAAGGGTCTGGGGTGTTTTATAAATAGTTTGCATAAATTTTTATCAAAAGGATTAAACGTGTCGTTGAGTGAATACTCCTCTCAGTATAGAATATGCTCGAAAAGTGTACGAATTTTTAAATTCAAATGAAACAAGCAATACTGCTTAATTCTGTAATGCAATAGCCTTAATAACACTGCATGACAAAATCTTGACTTTTAAAAATTAATAGAGCTCTGACCATCAATTCTACATATTTCGGACATGCTGATTGCAATGGCGTACTTTATTTTTCGATCAATGGTACAGATTTTTCGCTAAATCTCTTTAAAGTTTGGCGGTTGTCCATTCAGTTTTTTATATAAAAAATTTTTCAAATTCAATTAATATGTATTTTTTTGTGTTAAAATGTAAGCTCAGGACCTGTGGTCATATTTACGATATAAATATGATATGTGATGTGCTAATCTTGATATTTAAACCACTACTTAGCATTTTATATAGGTTTTATGGTGTTTTGCTATTTTAGCGACTTGAGTCGCCGAATGTACATTCGACCTCAATAAGTGTAATGCTTTAGTAAGGAAGCAATTAAAAGGAAAATATACGTTAAAATCGCGACTTTTAAAAAATTGTATATGGCATCATAGTTTTCTAAAATGTCCCAAAAGAACAACTTTTAATATAATATGGGGTCATCTCTAAAAACTGTTTCCAAACGAAAGAGTTTCCATTTGCAAAAATGGAATAAATACAATAAATTCATTTTTTAATAAGGTTAGTATCGTACTAAAGACATTTTAATTAATTATATTTGATTTTTTCAATTAAACTTATTATAAAATATTCTGAATTTTCTGAAACTCTTTAATTTTTTTTTAAGAGAAGGTAAGCATGTGAATTTTCCATTTTAGGTACAGGATTTGTTCAGCGAATTTATGTAAAACACTACGGGGATCATTTCTGTGAAACATTTTAACCATCTAACTCTTATACAGATTTCCAATGAGAGATATTCAAAGTTTAGTTTTGACACACATTTTGATGTTTACCGCTTAAAACACCACTAACGGTCATGAGAGGGTTAAAAGTTTGTATAAAGAAAATGTTTGCCTTTTCAATGTGTAAACAACAGCTATGTAACTTACGGTGGGTCTCATACTGTAGGTTTAACTTTAACTTAATTAAAAACAAAATAAAATGTCAAAAAAATGTACACAAAACAACTCTACTGGATTTTCGATAAAAAGTTTTTATAAATATATAAGAATATAAGAGAGATACGATGTCACCTTTAAAAAGCTGTACAAACCTTTTATATTGGAAATCTAAAACACGAAATTGAAAAAGGTACAAACAAATTTATAAAAAAATTCTCTAAAAACAAACAATTTAATTTTCTTATTTTATCATTATGTTTGTAGTTTAATAAAAAGTTTTCAGTTATAGTGAGGTTACACGATCAAGATTTTGTTTTCAAGTTGATAACACATACTGCTTGTCAAATTCAGTTGAACTTGAAGTTGTGACGTAGGCTGCATGCAACTTGAAGTCAATTTTGCTTTCAAGATGCCGTCGTCAAGGAAAGAACTAAAAATGCTCGCCTCTTTGGGCTGTTTCCGCACTGCAGGCTGTTCGAAAAGACTTTATTTTTTCTTCGCATATTCCACAGACATTTTCATGTCAGCAGAAATTGATTTTTTATTTATTTTTATTTTAAAATCTTTTAGTCGATATACCGAAATATTCGCATTCCGTATTTTATCAATCGTGTTTTATTGCGGCACAATATTTGTAAAAAGAAAAATAAATTTACAAGAAATTGATCAGCTATTTAAAACTTGACCGTCAAGTTTTCTCAAAACTTGAAAGCAAAAATTGATATCAAGTTGCCGTTCAATTTTTAAAATGTGAGTGTGTTAGTAAAAAAATGTGAGTGTATTGAAACTTGAAAGGCAAAAATTGATCGTGTAACCCCTATGTTAAGTCAAAGACAAAGGAACATTTATTTTTCAAAGAAATTTATTTTTATTTTGGTTTATTTGTTTACGTTACAATTATTACAAATTTAATTTTTGTTTGCTGTCTGCTTCAAAAAATATTCTAAAATTTCCTTAATTTTTTTTTTTATTACAAGAACGTGATAAACTCGACACAAAAACAGAAAGCCATTCAAAAAAGATGTGTTAATATAGGAGTTTTTCTACAATTTGCAGATAAAAAAACTAAAAATTCAAGCAATTTCAAATGAATGACAACAAAGTTTTTTTACGGAATCTTTAGGTAAAATTCTAACATTTATTTTTAACTGAATATTCATTTGGTTTTATTGATTTGTCAGTTGTTTAAATAACATTTAAAAATAAATAACAAAAACCATTCGATTTACATAAAAAAATTAGTTCACCGGTTTCCAAGTAAAGTTTCATTTATTTTAGTATTTTCTATTATTTGAATTTACAAACTATTTTAAGTGTATTTACAATTAGCGGTACACTTAGAATATATGGTTATAATAACAAAATAACAACATAAAATGAATGTTTGAATTCTTTGTAAATTTATGTAGTTTAGGTTTTTAATGACATATGTATATAAGTTAAAATTTACATTTCTACTTTCATTTGAAATAACAACACTAAAATACAACTCAAACAACTAACAAATATTGATCGCAGATGTTCCTTGAGGGTAACGAACTATGTTCTCCTGTCTATTATGATAGATACTTCTTTACCATAGTGTATGTATAGAAAATTCTATATTTCAGACATATGCAAACAGAAGGTGTTTTTATTTTCCAAGTGATTCGTTTAAGATTTAGTTTACTTTTTTTTCGAATAGCATTTTCTTTTTTCACTTCATTAAATGTATTGATGTTTGCACGGTGTTTTGTTGTTGTATATGACGATGGTGTTACCACCATGCATTATACGCTTGTGTGCCTGTTAAAAATACTTCGAAGCACGTTCTTACATTATTTTGATATTACGATTTTTGTTTTTAAACAATTTATGATATTTTGTCTGATATTTTTGCAATAAAAATTTTTTAAGTATTTTTGTAAAATTTTACGCAAAATTTTAACAGGTGCAGAAGCTAACAACTCATTTAATTTTTTCTTTTTTGTAATTTCTGTATAGTATACAATGTATTTAATGGAGAAATTTAATGTACCATTTTTTAAATTAATATATGTAAAATTGTTTAACATATTTGCGTTAAATACGATGTTATAGGAAAATTAATTTTTTTTTTCATAAAATAAATTTCCAAAAAAGTATGGAAACAAATTTTGCCAAATATAAAGTTTTAAATATATGGGTGATATAAAAAAATGTGATAAAAACCGTGTAACCACCTAATTTCTAATGCATGGATTACATTTGAGTTACATATTTCGATATATATCAGCGCATTGTCACCTGTTTTACAAAATTTATAACAATCTGACCAATTTTTGCTTAATACATAAAATTTGTGACCAATTTTATAGGCCAAATGTAAACTCCGTAACAAGTAACTCATAAGGTTTTTTAACTTTAATAGCTTATATTTTAAAAACCAATAAAGCTAAACACTAACTGTAAGAATTTTTATGAAGAGGAAAAGTGACGTTTTTAGTAAAAATTAATACATTTTACAAACTTTTTCGCATATCCTTGCTGACACGACTCCAACTCTGTAACGATTTTTCGTCATAATTTTTGATAAAAATGCATATACCAGAATTTTGGAGTTATCTATTATTTATATTGCGAAAAGTATAATGTTATTTATACTCAAATGATCGTTGGACTGTAAGTAATCATCCAGCATAACAGACTTGAAGCTTTTCTGCAGCATGTAACATTCTCGAGATGAAAAAGGATGTCTTTAATAAGATTTGAAAAAATGTTGTAAACTCCGTTCCTAATTTTTACACCAAACTATTTAACGAGTAAGAAAAACAATATCATATTTGGATTAACCTTGTAGGCATCATGCGATTTTGTTGCGGAAAAAAAATTCTGACAAAGCGTTTCTGAAAGAAAACGAAAAAAGTAACCAAATGTAAACTCCGTAACTGTAAACTCCGTAACCACAATTGTTTGCATCAGATTTCATTCAAATAAATGTAGATAAATGTTTAAAATATTTTAAAATAACCATAAACAGAGGTGATTCAACTAATATTTATGCGTCAAATCAAAAAAAGTTATCAGTTTTTTACCCTAAGCTGCTGGAGCGAAAAAGGATTGATTTTGCATTTCATTGGTTTTGAATCGATATTTCGAGTCATTACTGACATTAGTTTGACAAATTAAATTTGTTTCACACAATTTAAGAATTTTTTGATCGCGAAATGTTATGTTTTTAATATATTATTTTGTAATTGCGCAACCGCTGTTTGGATTTAAAAAAATTTTATATTTTTGAAAAGCATTTAAAAGGACCAAAAATATAAAATTAAAAAAAAAATAAAATTTTTTTTCGCGGAATGAATTGTGTTTTTATTCGCGAAACCGCCAATTTGATAAACACAAATTATATATCATTGGAAAGCAAATTGAAAACCAAAATACGAAAAACTAATAAATTGAAGAAAATTCGTACGCAATTTTTTTTGTTATATCTTTTGCTTGCAGAAATGTAAACTCCGTTACAACAAAAAAAATTAAAATTGTGCAAAAATAGTTATTGCGACAACTTGTAGATGAGATTTTTTGCAATTAGGTTTATAATGACTAAACTTACTGATTCCATTAAGAAAAAACCGAAATATTAACACTTTTTGCTTCTCACAAATTTGGCCCCAAAAATTTATCACATTTTTTGATTTCAGCCATATATGTTCCTTAGACCATATCCCAAAAAAAAGTTCGCCGTACACCGTCCAATCTACATTATTTTTGCAGAGGTTTCAAAAAAAATTTTGAATTTTTGCCGAAAGTCCCCTTTTTACATTTTTCGTTCCCTAGTAAAAATGATTTTTATATAATGATTTATGATTTTATACAATTATATCTCGTCGACTATTGTGAAATGTATATTTTTATATAATTATATCAAGAGATATTTAATTATATAAAATCATATTAACCAGATCCACCAATTCCTGAAACAAATCATATATGGGTTAACATAATTGTGTCTAAAAATATATTATTATCTCCGAAAAATGGAGGATCTGGTTAATATGATTTTATACAACTAAATATATTTTCATATAAACATACTTGGTGTTACATATGATAATACTCAATGATATATAAATCTATAAAATCATAAATCATTATATAAAAAAATATTTTTACTCGGGTTATATCTTTGGCATTTACAGTCGGATTTTAAAGTATGATACATCGATGTTTTTCTCTCCAGGGGACCAATGTTTCGTTCTAACGGCCATTGACCTCAAGTATCTCGTTCTAGAATTTACCCACCAGTTCTCAGTTGCTACGACCCTAATGTACCACCCTAATGTCATAAAATTAAAACACTGGTCTCCTCGAGGCAAAAAAATCGATATATCACATTTTAAAATCCGACTATAAGTGCCGATGTGCACAAAATAATGAGTTACCTATGTGCTTACCGGTATTTACAAAAATAATGAGTTTAAAAATAGATTTTCAAAAAAAGTTTTATAAAAAACAATATTTTTTTATTGTAAAATTTTGTTTTAATAAAATTTGCGTGTGCGGTAATCGAACCTGGGTCTCCAAATTGCCAGTCATTTCTTGACCATCTGAGCTACCTCGACATGTAATATTTGATAGATAAAAGCACAATTGACCTATTGCGCACAAGTCAGCTTACTCGCCAACGTACGAAATGCCAAACAATGTGTAGTTACATATATCCTTACCAGTGTTGAAAAAATATTGATCTATAAATAGATTTAAAAAAATTTAAAAAAATCTAGAAAATTACTTTCTATATGAAATAATGATAAAAATAAGTCATTATTAGTAACCCATTATTATATGTTTTAAAATAATGCAGAAAGTAAGTCAGGTACTCAAGTAAGAAATTTTGATTAAACATTTTATACTATTTCTGACTATTAAATTGGCCTAAAATATAACAAAAATAAATTACTTTAAAAAAGCTTTCGAAGAAGTTTGTGCATAAACTTGTCAACTAGTGTATTTTAACGTTTTCCATCTCCTTTTTGTGTTTCTGATTCTACATTTAGAACTGGGCACCAACATTTTATGTACAATACAAACAAGTGCCAAAATTTAATAATTTTTGTTTAACCGATAAATTTAATAATAAAAAATCGATTAATTAAATACTTTGATTAATCGCATAGCTCTAATTACGATTAATAGATTTTTAAATATTTTTAGGATTCCTCTTATGCACATTGACTATCAAGGAAACTATCCCGAGTAGTATCGTCCGATCAAAATTAAATTTTGTTCTCCGAAGAAAATAATCACTTCTACATTTTTCAAATTTAGAGGTAAAAAATTATTGCGTTTTATGTTGAATTTGTTCCAAATAAATACATACAAATTAGGTATCAAATGAAAGTTATTTCGAAGATCTATCCTATAAAGAACTAAAACTATTAAAAACTTTTAAAAGAAACAATTTTCGAACAACTTTAAGATATCAACTTGGGTCGCCATGTTTACTAGAGAAATTTTTTTTTTTATTTTGTTCGCTCTCTGAGAGGATATACATCGGGATAGTTTACTTGTTAGTCAATTAAAATCTTTTTAATCACCTAAACAAACACGTGTTCTTTGTATGTTTTCTATTTGGACACCCTACAACATTGCCACAATATTTTTGTTCACAAAAATAAATGCGAAATTAACAACTTAATTAATAACTTTTTGATAAAGTCTATGCAGCTGCTGCAGACACTTTACCTTAACACCACCGCTAAATTTAGAGATTTATGTTTTGAAAATATTCATCTATTGGAAAGGGAAAACATTGGAACATTTAAACTTTACGTGTGTTCTTAAGGAAATGTTGTGTTAATTAGCTGAATTTGATATTTTTTTTCATCTTTTACAACAGCATTTACATATATTATTTGTATGCAAAACATATTTAAGGTGTATTTAAAATATATACGAATTTGATGCCAAGAAAAGCAAATTGTATTTTTCGTATGAGAGTTTGGGGGGAAAAATGGATGGCATAAAAAATTATGTGAAAAAATATTGTAAAAGCCAAAACGTTTAACCACTGAGTGTATCAATAGGAGAAGAATATTGACTAGAAAAATTTGTATTTTTTTTTTTTGCTGTGGTTACACATGTCATCTGTCACCGGAAGCAGCCGTTTTAGACATATATTGAATTTTATGTTAGAAAGGATTATTTTTTGTGTTGTATTTTTTACAAGGACTTTTATAACAGAAATTGTGGTTTGGAAATAAAGGATTTTTATTACATGTATGAAGTTGAATAAAATTCAAAGAAACTTTATATCAAATTCGATGGCTATTTTTAATCTCACCCAGAAAACAGATTCGGTGCTGACAACCCCATTTGTTGCCAAACGAATGGTTCAGTTGCATCAAATGAATTTTTCGGTTGCGGCTACCGAATTATTCTGGATATAACTGAAATTCTGTTGCCACAGTCAAATTAAGCTTGTCCCAATTGGTTTTCTGTTGCCACAACTGAAAAATTCGGCTACCACAACCGAACCATGCGTTTGGCTACAAATGCGGTTATCAGAACTGAATCTGTTTTCTGGGTGGCTGTAAAAGATTGTTGTTTAAATATTAAAAAAAATATATACATACATATATACGCTTAAAGAAGATATCGACTATAGAAGGAGAATACACTTCTATACATGCACCGAAAATTTCAATGAAACATTCTCCATTCACCCATGATTCCTGGGTGGATGGCGAAGGCACGTTATTTGGGGCAGGTACTAATGGCTTTATATATGCTATAAAAGTAATGAACGTATATACAAAATAAGAAACAAACTCAAAATCAATTAAAAAATGTACAAAATCATAGCATTTCGACCGAAATGAATAATAGGGGTTTTCATATAAACTCGTATTCAACTCGTAAACAGTGTAAACCTGGTATGTTTATGAGTTTAATGCCAAAGTCCATGCTTAAACGAGTAAAAAGGTTAAAGTCGGACATGCCGACTATATAATAGCCTACACCAGTCTGACTTAAAACGTTAAACGGACTTGTGTCAAAATTTTCTATAAAATCATAAAAGAAGCGAAAATCGGAAATATAGCCCATATGGGCGATAGGTCCAAATATGGACCGACCCTATCTAGAAGTCAGCGAACCAAATTTCATTGAAATATCTTCGTATTTGCGACCTGCAGCGTAAAAAAAGACAATTTTGGGGGGTACCCTTAAATGGGCACTAGGTCTAAACATGGAACGATTTCAACCAACGTCGTCCTTGGGCTGATATAAGTCGGTGTACCAAACTTCATCAAAATATCTTAATATTTGCGATATGTAGAGTGTTCACATGGACAGACAGACGGACGGACGAACAGACGGACATCGTTAAATCTAAATAAAATAAAATTCTGAACCGATGGGTATACTATAAGGTGGGTCTAGGACCAATATTTTTTGGTGTTACAAACATCAGCACTAACTTATAATACCCTCTCCACGTAGTGGTGTAGGGTATAAAAATATGGTTTGTATTTATACAAGGTTTACAAGGAATTTACGAGTTTACATGAAAACCCTTAATATGTCTGTTTGTTTACAATTACATAGTTTTTACTATTTTTTCTCTTAAAAACGTTTTTTGACGCGGAATTAAAATTTTTTTTTTAATTCAGTTGATTCTATTTACAACTCTTGATATAATTTTCTCTCATGCCACTTGAAAAAAAATAAATTTTTTGCAATTTTTTCGCATTTTCTAAATTTACTATATCCCAAAAAATTTGAAGTAATGCTTTACAAACTAATTTTTTCACTGCTTCAAAAGTATTCATTAATGTATTTTAAATTAAAAGCTTTACAGATATAGATAAATTTGGAAAAAAAAATATAACTATATAACTAGTTTGAAAAATTAATAGTTATTTTTTTTTCCAAAATTATCTATATCTGTAAAGTTTTTATTTTTAATAGTAAAAGGCTTTATTTTTGAATCATGTAGGTTGATAAACAGCATCCGGTTTCTAATTTGTTACTAGCAACGCTGTAAAATTGCTTATTTAAAAATTTTATTTGTACATTATTGTTTTCTTCTACTGAACGGCAGAAAATAGGCTTGAATTCAGTGAACTTATTTTATTTTGTTTTTAATTCAGTGAACTTATTTTATTTTTTTTCAATTCAGTGAACTTATTATTTTTTTTTTTTTAATTCACTGAATGTAATTTTATTTTTTTTTTAATTCACTAAATGAAAATGAAATTGAATGAATTCAGTGGTGAATTAATTCAGTAAGGAATTAATTCACTTTTTTTTCCGTTCGATTTATAAAATTGAATGCGTTCACCAGTGAATTAATTCATTTGATTTAATAAAAAGAACTATTGCAATTGAATTAATTCGTAACAAAATAAATCGAACGAAAGCAAATATGAAATATCCATTCAATATATGGTGCTTAGTGAATTAATTGATCGAATTTTAAATTCAGAATTGAAAAATTGAATTAAGGAATTAATTCTTCAAAGCTCTGGTACTAGTCTCTTATGACAACTCAATGTTAAAATCATTAGTGTTTATGTTTAAAAAGAAGTACATTTCTACATCTAATTGTAGGGCTTTTTCTACTGCTTGGGCATCTCTTTGTGCTGGGTAGTGAATACCATAGATTACATAGATATCTCACTCTTCTTCTTCTTTTGTCAACAAACAAATTTTTACAAATACATTTAAATTTTTTTTGTACAGGTATACCACGTATTTCTAACATATTCTCATGAGATACGTGCACTGACAGTGAATGTCAAAGAGTTAGATATCTATATAATCTATGGTGAATACAAATACTTTTCGAAATAGTAACCTGATTTTACGTCGGACTAACTGTTAATCAAGTAGATTAAAATATGCTTTCATAGACTTGTATAGTGCTGGATTAAGCAGCTAATCCAACTTTTACTGAATTTACTGTTCTGTGTGAATTGGCTATTAGTGCCAGTTTTCTTTATTTGCCACTGTCGCGAAATTATAAAATTTTCTAAATAAAGAAGCTTTCACACAAAATTCAATAATTATTTTTTTTTTAATAGTGAATAGTTTTCGCGAAATTCAATAAACAAATTTGACAGAACTGGTGCAGCTCATAGCACTGTAGCTATGTGGATTGGACTGTGAAACTTACATAAATGCCACCCTGCTGAAAATAAAAAATACAACTCTGTTTAAATACACAATGAATAAAAAAAAAAAACCTAGAAAAATTCAAAATATTTACAAATTTATAAAAAATTATAAACAATTTAAAACAATTATCTTTAAATGAACCGTCTAATCTAAATTGTTACACGAATGACAAATTTATGTAAAAAGTCTCGTTTTATTTCGATTTTGGATAGTATCTTGGAATTTTTGCAATATGATTTGAGTAAACTTTTTTGGCCTAACTCCAATGCGATATGCAATACAACTTATTCGCAATATCCTACAGAACAAGAGAAAGAAGTGCCTGTAATTGAATATAGATATGGCTACAGGCCAAAAATTTGTAATGGTAATGAGAAAGTGCAAGAAATTATAGAAGACTCATGTTTCACTGAAGCAAACCTAAAGGAAACGCAAGATATTTTAACTAGAAATGAACAACAGACTTCTTATCAAAATCTGCCTGAAAATGAATATATAAATATCGAATATAGTTCTTCAGAAGATGAAGAAGATCATGATAAAACCCTGATGTCCTGCCAACAACAGCCAATTCAAAACTATCAAAATACCACTTCGATAATATCCATTTGTAGCAATACATCCAAATCACCATCTACTCATAATATCTGTGAACAAATGTATGGAAAAATTCAAGAAAAATGCTCCTTAGCTTCTGTGCAAGAACTTACCACTATCGAAGAAAGGGCTCAAAAACTATGGGGCTATATAACTGAAGCTAGTCGCTCATGCCACAATTCTTATCCCAGCTGGTGGGATTTAAAATCTTGGCAAAAATTACCATTCTATTGGGCTGCTCTATCTAATGAAATTTTACGTGAAGATCCGTTTGAAAATTTTAAACATTTTTACTTGTCTAATATTCCCAATGGCAAACGTAATACAAAGAAAACCAATGAAAAACTTTTAATAGTTTGGCACAGTTTGGCCAACGAACAAAAGATGCCATTTGTTATGGAAGGTTTTATTGGTAAAATTAGTGCAGGGAAAGTTGAGATGTCTGATGAATATGAGATTCGAAGGGTAATGAAAATTTTACAAAATAAATGTGGTTAGAGCAAAAATAGTGCTGAAGAGAGTTGTTAGTGTATATGTTACAGTCTCCATAAGATTTTTTTACATTTGAAATGACCAAATAAAGCAATGTGTCTGAAAAAATAAGCAGCCTTTTAAAACATTCATTATTAATTGATATTTCTGAAAGAAAAAAAAAACTAAATACTATCTAAACAACGTTTATCTTTACAAGGAAATTATACCATTACTAACTAAAGAACACCGATATGACACAACAAACAATTTATGTGAAAATAAATACTGTAATGATTCAAAAAATACTTTCCACCCTAAAGTAAAAATTTTATCTGTAACGAGAAAACAAAAAATTCGCACAAATCATAGTGGAATTTTGCACACTTTTCAAATAAAAAAAAAAAAAAAACGAATATAAAAAAGTTCATACAACATATAAAAATATTAAATTTATTGGGGTTATTGATAAAAATGCTTTGAAAATTAAATAAGAAATATATAACAATGGCTTACATTAAAAAAGTGCTATCTACCAATATGCAATTATTCAGGAAGTTAAAAAAACATTCTAATTCACGTACTCGGGTTATGAATATTTTACATAATTAATCTGCTAAAATATGTATAAAAAAATTCTACAATTTGCCATGTATATTTTTGTTAAATGTTCGTTAGGGTTGGCCGATTTGTATGGACAAAAATATTTTGATATTGTTCCATCGATTTTTCAAAAAGCCACCGCAAGATGGCGCTAATCTAGCATTTAGTAGAAAATTGTAAAAAATTTAAATTTGGACACCTCGAAAATGATTTTTTGATGATCGAAAAATCGAGGGCACAATATCGATTTCTAAATCGAACCACGCTTATGTTCATTTTTTAAGCGTTCTTATTGCAGGGATGATAAAGTTGGTACTAAAGTACTTTTTATGGTAGTATAATAGCAACCATATATTTTTAAAGATTTGGAAACCTCTGACTACTTAACATATGCAATATGGGTACTCCTGTGCCTCATTTGGCACTATTTACAAATTTTCATAATTAAATTTGTTTTTATTTTTCATACACTCAAAGAAATAAAACTGTAAAAATAGCAGAAAAATCTACTAAAAATTAGTTAAAAATGACCTTGGAAAAAACTGCTAAAATTAGCAAATTGTTTTGCTAATTACTAGTTAGATATGAACAGCGAAAATACAAATTTTAATTAAAGTTGATTTATAGGAAGAAGAAGAAGAAAACATTTTTACAGACACAAGGGAACCACCAGACTGCCGCAGTTTCGATTGTTAAAACACAATCTAGGGATCAAGGTTAGATCTCAAAAGTAAAGTTACCTCTTGAACAATAAGAGAATATAAAAGCAATTATCTAAGCTCTGGAGAACCTATGTACGTACTGATCAACATATGTGAATAAAAAATCAGATCCTATTGACTTTTTAATGATGACTAGAACAAGGAATTTCATGCACTTAAAAAAGTATAATATGCGCCTAAAAAAATGCAGCTAAAAGCGAAAAATATGCATTAAAAATATGAAAAATATGCACATAATGAACATAATTTTGCAAAAATAACGCATTTCGCAACATACGAATTTTGTTATTTTTCCAATAGCCACAGAACTCTTTTCTTCAACGTCAATAAGATTTTCGATAATGTATATTTTTCAAAATAACAAAATAAATAACGGTGGGTCTCACACTGCAGGTTTAAACTTAGGTTAATAGTTTACCCAAAAACCTACATTATGAGACCCACCGTAAATATTTTATTTGAATCCATTTGTGTCCATTTTTTATATTTGCAACACATTAAAAAATGCTAATAAATATTAAAAATATGCATAAATATGCATTAAAATGTAAAAAATATGCATTTGGAAGTACCGAAATATGCATTTGAAGCCAAAATATCCAAAAACATTTATTTTCGTTAAAATATGCAGCTACAAATCGATGCCATTTTGTTTTAAAATTGATGACTAAAATAAATATTTAGTCCATATTTGTTTTCAACTATCGAGAAAAACATGCATTTGCTTGGAATTCCTCACCCTAATGATGACTATATGAAACCCTACAACAACGTACGATTTGGGCTATATTCTGGGAATCGCATAAATTTCTGGGAAAGTATATCCATTAACGATGCCACAGATTTAGTGAAATATATAATAGGTGTCGCAAAAAGTGGGTCAGGATTAAATATTTTCGGTAGTAACAAAAACACCTTTAAACATTTCAAATCCCGATTTTTTCGTTACCGGAACGTTTCGTTTCGGGTAGAAAATATGAACCCTCAGAAAACCATCCAAAAAGTTGTCTCTACAATCTAAAAATCTGTCTCAAATTGAGGGTTCATTTTTCGGACTCAAACAAGATTCCAAAATTATTTAAATTTTTGAGGAAAATTTCGATTTTATACATTCTTTTTTCTGAGTCATTTCTGAGTACACAGGGGGCTCTTTTCGACCACTTTCACAGGAAAAAGTGGAAAAATGTTTTGTGTTTTTAGAGCTCATTTGTGAGTCATTAATGATCATCTTTGTTTGCTGGGGAGTCGATACTTTTCGATACACATAAAATATTATTTAGGTAAAGACCACTGCAAATGTAATTTCAAACCAGACCTGTATAAAAGTTTATTTGAAATATTTTTTTGAAATAACCACTTTTTAATATTTGTAAATTTGAAATAGCAGTATTGTTTTATTTACTAAAATACGCACATAAGTACATAAGTAAGAAAATATTAATATTTCAGCTTTGAAATATTAATAATCTTTTATTTACTTCAAATAATTTTAAGTAACCCAGCTAGCAATTTCGGAGCGCTCATAAATAAGATTCTTAAATGGCTCACAGAAACGATTATTGTTTTTTTGAAAACACTCTTTTTTTGGTAAAAAATATGAACCCTCATAAAACAACAACCTAAAAAGTTGTCTCTACAATCAAAAAAGCTGTCTCAAAATGACGGTTCATTTTTCGGACTCAAAAAAGATTACAAAATCATTTAAATTTATGAGGAAAATTTCGATTTTATATGTTCTTTTTTCTGAGTCATTTCTGAGTACACACGGGGCTCTTTTGGACGGACCTCTTTCGTAGGAAAAAGTGGAAAAATGTTTATGTTTTTGGACCTCATTTGTGAGTCATTAATGATCATCTTTGTTTGCTGGGAAGTAATAATAATTTTTATTTATTTCAAATAATTTGGAGTAAGTAAATAAATATTAATATTTGAAAGCTGAAATATAAATATTTTGAAATAAATGAAATATGTAGTTAAGTAAAATATTGCAGCCTTCATTAATTAACGGAAAATAAAAATTTAAAGTGATTCTTAATCCCAGATAAAAAAACACATTTTCTCGGGGATATAAAATTTATTTGACCAAAATTCAAAAAAAGGGCCACGATAAGGACTAGAGTTTTTTGTTGCCTACGAAAGAAAAAAACCCGAATCGAAATCGGTTAACCCGCCTTGGCAGCCGATTTTGAACTCAGGGTTGTGGGAAAACGCGTTTAAAGTTTAAAATTAATTTTACGCTAAGAAAACAGCAAAATTTCAAAAAATCGTGAATGAACAAAATGTATATCTCGCAGTTTTCTACGTGTGCACCAAATTTGGAAAGAATCGGATAAAGAGTATTTTATATATTAACCCAGCCAGCAAGTTCGGAGCGCTCATAAATAAGATTCTTAAATGGCTCGTAGAAATGATTATTGTATTTTTGAAAACACTCTTTTTTTGGAAGAATATATGAACCCTCAAAAAACAATCCAAAAAGTTGTCTCTACAATCTAAAAAGCTGTCTCAAAATGAGGGTTCATTTTTCGGACTCAAAGAAGATTCCAAAATTATTTAAATTTATGAGGAAAATTTCGATTTTATACGTTGTTTTTTCTGAGTCATTTCTGATTACACAGAGGGCTCTTTTTGACGGACCACTTTCATAGGAAAAGGTGAAAAAATTTTTATGTTTTTGGAGCTCATTTCTGAGTCATTAATGATCATCTTTGTTTGCTGGGAACCCAAATATTCTTAAAAACGATGGTAGAGATTTTATTAGACATTTCCTTTTGGTCAAAAGGTTTTGACTTCGTACATTTTTTAATTTGGTTATTATTTTTTATATACATTGATTACTTTTATGGCTTATAAAAAGCCATCAGTACTATATAACGTGCCTTCGCCTACTATCGAAGAATCGTCATTGGCTTTTCTTTAAAGACTGCGTGCAATTCTTGCATCTTAGGATGAAGTTCTTTTCTTTTTTTCTGCTGTATTATGCGAAATAAGATTTATAATAAAGACAATGATAGAAAGCGCTCCCAAAAAATTTTGTGTATAAATTTAATACATAGAATCCCAGTATAGAAAATCATTACCAGATATGTGGTTATGTAACTACATACTTCGTAATGGTAACTACTTACTTTTGTTATTACATTTCTTATTACCTTTATATAGGGATGTCGCGAAAAATAATGAGTTGTCGTTACACACCAGCATACGAAAAATCAAAAAATATATCGTTACCTATGTGCTTACCAGTACTGACAAAAATAATGAGTCTAAAAATAGATTTTCAAAAAAAATAAATTATATAAAAAAACATATTTTTTATTGTATTTTTTTTTTTTTTTAATAAAATTTGGTGGTGCGGGAATCGAACCTGGGTCTACAGATTGCCAGTCAACAGCTCTACCATCTGAGCTATATCGACATGTAATATTTAATAGATAAAAATATAATTGACCTGCTGCACACAAGTAAGCTTACTCGCCAACATACAAAACAACAAAAACAACAAATCAAAATATATGTGGTTACATATATCCTTACCAGTGTTTAATAAATATTGAGTCTAAAAATAGATTTCAAAAAATTTTCAAAAAAATCTAAAAAATTATTTTGTATTTGAAATAATGATAAAAATAAATCATTATCCGTAACTCATTATTATATGTTTTAAAATAATGCAGAAGGTAAGTGGGTGTCATTACTGGTACTTCAAAAAATAATGATATGTCATTACCGTTTCTACACTGGGATATTACTTTGTGGCCAAAATATATTTTACAAAAAAACATATGGAAATTTTATTTCTTCGAATATTGATGTTTTCTGAGCATATACTGAAGAGTATGATGCTCTATCCAAATAAAATATAAAAAAAATTTCGAAACCAAATTTTTCCTAGAGTCGATAACCCCCATAAAAGATTTCTAAATTTTTTTCCATACAATTTTATCAAAGAGTATATTTGAAGGAATTCCTAGCTAGTGACAAAATTATATATTAAATCGGCTATAATAACTTCAATTTAAACCACAATATTTTTTTTTTTTTTTTGTTTGAAAAAAGTGCAAATTACTTTACAATTTTATAAAACCTTCTTTGATTTAAATATATATTTTTATTAATCTGTTCTTACTACGTCCACGGTTTATATAAATTTATATGTTGGCCAACAATGAAGATCCGGGTGCAGAGTTCAGAAGAGGGTTAAAATTGGGTTAATTTTTTATAGATACTAAATTGAAAATAAAAGAAATATATAAATCCATATTGTTAAAATAAATACAATGTTTTAATTAACATTGGTGTTATATGAAACAGATGTCGGCAATTCGATTTTTATACAGAAACAAATTGAAACGAAACGTGAAACAAATCTGTTTGCTTGATTTTTTAATGAAAAAATTAAATTTGGATAAAAATAAAACACTTGTGGGTGAAGGTTTATAGATTCGACATTTTGAAGTGTGGGATGGCCTTCAGCCATGGAACAAATGAAATTTAATTTCTTTTTGAAAATTGACAGGTTTTTGTTTTCCTCATATGCTGCAATATAACACATATTGTGAATTATTGAACAAAAATGTAAGAATTATATGAGTGAGATACTAATAAAACAATTTAGTAATTTGTATACAAATCGAAATGATTTTGATTTCCTTTTCATATTTAAAACAGGGAATATATAAATTTGTATTAATACAATAATTCTATGTAATGCCTATTTGTACTTATTTCTAGAATATGTAAGCGGAACATGTAACATAATTTGAATAAATATTTGTAATTGTTTTTGAAATAACATAAATCAATTGTATTCCTCTTTCACAGAGAATGTTCATAGCCGAACAACAATACACTTTTTAAACGGAAAATAACAAAATAACACAACATTTACGAATGAAACTAATTGAATACGAGACATAAAAAAATCAGAATTAAATAATGGAATAAAAATCAAAACCATTCATTTTGTAAGAGTCAAATTGAATTGTATGCATAAATAAATTTATTTATTTTTTTTCTATATTTAGAAAATTTATATGTTACAAATATAAAATCAAGCTAAACTATAATGCTATGGCACGGTTTTAGTTAGCAAAAGGGGGTGTTATATTGTATTCTATATTTGAAATTCGTGCTATCCTGTTTAAACAACAATCAAATTCATCTCATCTCAAGAGAGTTTAAAACAAACTTTAAACTGTTCCACTACTAACTGGTAACTTGGATGACATTAAAATTTGTATTTTATTGATATTCAATTAAAATCAGTCGTATTTCAATAATTGGTTACGCATCATACAATACATCCGTATATATTCAGCCTGATTTTCCCGTTTTAATATTTATGATAGAAAAAGGAAAATATTTATTGAATTTTAAACTGGTTGTAGTAATAAAAAAGTTACATTTGAGATTTACATTACAATAATATATTTTGGAGAAAAAAAATTGTAGGCTAAAATACTCAACCATTGAACTTCATACTAAAAATTCGTAGTGAAAATTTACAAAGTTTTTGCTGTTCCAAAATTCACATATGAACAATTTATTCGTTTTATTTCACTTAGAAAAAAAACTGGGTGGAAGTAAATCCAATTCCATTTTTACTAATAAAAAATGTCTACAAAAATTTTAGTTAAAACTACTAAAAATTCGTTACAAATGACCTTGTAGAAAAAATTTTGAAATTAGCGGATTATTTTTGCTACATATTAGTAAAATAGGAACAACAAAAATAAAACTGTTAAATATTAAAAAAATTATGGCGAATTAGAGCTACTTGAAGCGGGAGTTTGACTACCTTATATTAATACTTTCAGTTACATTTGGTGCGGTTGAGATCCTCCGAAATTCTTGCATAGTGTATTCCATTTAATTATCGGAATGTGTTAATTTGTACAATCAAGAAGATGACGAAGACTTCTAACCTAAACCAAGAATTATTTGACTAGAATTTTCTTCTTTTTCTTAAATCAAGATCTAAAACTCATATGTAAGATCTGGCAAAACTTTTATTTAAAGGGAATTTTCTTATATAAAATATTCTTAAGTTTTTTTTAATAGATTTAAACATCAACTTTTAATGATTAATTGAATGCTCAAGATAAGTTTATCTGCTTAGTGTTATCAACATTTATGTACACACAGAGAATTAATTAGTTGGAATTCGGTTGGAATAATAAAAAACCACTTGCTAAGCCACAAATTTAATATCATCTACAAGATTACGTTAATTAAAGCCATTAAAATGCTATTATAATTCATCATATTTTTAAGCTATCATAATAAAGCCGTAATCCTCAATAGTTGGTGAAAACAACCACTACTGAGTCAAACAATTATTTATGGTAACAATCGGTAGGCCCAACCGTAACAAAAATTTAAATTTAGCCATAAAAACTACAAATGAATGGTTGCAAAAGATTTTTAGTATTCCCTTTTCAATCAAATGTCAATTTGAAAATAAAAAAATATTGTGAATTTATTTTAGTTTTTTGCGAAATAAAAAAATCAATGAAAATAAAGTTCAAAACTTAAAAAAAAATCAAAACTTTTCATGTAAGTGAAATTAAAACAAATATATTTTGCAAATTACTTATAATAATTCAAATTTTTTGGTCTTTTTTTACAGCTATAAAATAAATAAATCACAAAATGTAATTGGAATACAACTAATTTAAAAATTCGAAATGGAATGCCGCTGTTTTTTCAAATTTATGAATATTTTAATTTCTAAACGAATTGGGAGAGAAATGTGGAAATTCTTTGATTAGGATCCCTGGGCTTTTAAAAGAAAAAATGTTATGATTGTAGTTTCTACACAAGTGGCCCTCAGAACTTTTCATTTTTAAATAAGCCTTGTATATGAAAAAGGGTCTCTGAATCTGAGAGAAGTCCCCAAAGTCGGAAATCGTTTTTGATCTGATTTGATTCATCAAGAAAAATAAATTTGGTCCACATTTTTCAAATGGAAAAATTTTTTTTCAGATTCTGGGAAATATCGGTATGTCACATTTTGCCTTTAATCATTAGGAGTATTCATATATTCTGAAGAAAATTTGGCCATAGTAAGTGTTAACAAGAAACATATTATTTTTGCATTTTTAGTTTAAATGGATTTTAATAAACATCAAACAATTTAAGTGTTTTTTTTTAAATTGGAAAATTTGTAGGATACTTTGAAGTTCGATTATAGCTACTGAATTACTTTTTACTAGTGTTTGTATTCACAACTGAATATATCAATGCTCATAACCGAAACTTTCAATTACGCCGATCGATAAAGTATTAAAATTAAAGTTAGTTGTCGTAACCGCCACAATTCGATTGGCAACAAATTCGGTTATCACAACGAATCTCTTTT
This sequence comes from Leucophora obtusa, assembly GCA_949987735.1. Lineage (NCBI taxonomy): Eukaryota > Metazoa > Arthropoda > Insecta > Diptera > Anthomyiidae > Leucophora > Leucophora obtusa. The sequence goes on from OX465295.1 coordinate 48,608,701, forward strand.
CTGGGTGTAACATCACCCTTTTTTCAAAATAATATAACCACTTTTTATGTCAACACATTTTTGCACGGTTACTGAAATAAAACAAAAATAGAACCTTGATTGAAAAACTATCACATATGGTTTTTAGAGCTATTTCTCAAGAAAACTCCAACCTTTATCATTAAGCATCACTCTATCAAAATAATGTCACAAAAAGTATCATCATCACCCACCTATAATCTTGATTGCCAACTTTGGCATAGAACAGACGGACAGACACACAACATTCAGACAAATGCATAAACAAACATGTGCCTGTCATTTTCTCGGATATTAGCAATTTTCCAAACAACAACCAAAACAGACTCCTCCAAATGGAAAAATTATAAAAAAAAAATAAATTTTATGTATGCTTCAAAAAATAAATGTTGTAGAAAATTACCAACTTATGTAATCTTGGTTAGCATCATTTATCAACTGGACATTTAGTAATTTTTCTTACTTTTTCAATGACTGTTATATATCAAAAAGTCAGACCGGTAAACACATACATAGAAACACACTCACACACACGTACTATATTCTAGTACAATCACTGTAACATACAAGTATGTTGTAGGCCTTTTCTGCTGTTTACTTAAATGTTACCGGAAACTGTCACTTCGTTTGGCAATTATAGTTGAGTGAATTTGTCATTTCGTAGTTTTAAGGTACTTCATGTCCTTAGGAAAAAGGTTTTTACCATTAGCATCATCATCATGTATGATGAAAAATAATTGAAATGTCTTTGGTAATAGATTTCAATAATAGTTGTGGTCATTTGTTTTTCTGAAGGTAACCAAGAATAATGAACTTTTTGTTATTGGCTTAATTTTGAGGGGAATTTTAGAAAACTGTGAAAAAAAAAATTAAATGATTTTATTTAGATTTCATAAATAACACTTTATAGTGAAAAAAAAAATACATAAAACTTTGCTTTCTAAATTTTGCCTAACAAAAATTCTACATCGGTCAATACAGATTTGAAGCCAAAAATATAACAGGCAATGTTGACATTTACAAGTTTGTACTAACTTATTATACACAAAGAAAAAACATGGTTGAAATCATAGATGGGCATCAAGTACATTAAATAAAAGTACAACTACCTGGTATTTGAACCTTTTAAGTAAGTAACAGTACCAAGTTTAAAATGTACTTTGCAAACAATATCAATTACTACACTCACAAAATAAATACAGTCACTTTTTGTTAGTTGTTTCTGAAGTTTTTCCATTGAGTTGTTTTTAAAAATAATAACAGTTGTTCGTAGAAGAAAAATAATTTTTAACTTTTTTCATAAGTTATTTAAAAATTTAACTAAATAAAAATACGGATGTTTTGTAACGGTCAAATTTTCTAGTCAATTTTTATTGTTTTAAAATAAACTAAAAAAATGTATTTTGTAGTAAAAGTTGTTTGAAATAAAAAAAAAACAACAATACAGTTATCCAATTTGTTTTTTTTTTTAGTTTTTTAGTAAAATCAAATATAAATTTAGTTCTTCGCAGCATTTGGCTTGTTATTTTTATAGTAAAAATAAATTAACTTTAAGTTGATTTTACAGTTTCTGAAAGTCAATTATTGATGGTCAAAAACAAATAAAAAAAATTGTTAAATTAAATGAAAATGTGAGTAGACCGGTTTTTAACTGAATTTAATTCGTTTTAAATTGTATTTTTAGTTAATTTTACTATCAAAATAATTTGTGTGTAGGGAAGTAATTGATACTTAAGTACCAATTAAAGACGTGCACTTGTATATCTTAAAGTATTTCCAAAACAAATATATGTACGATATACATAACTGTTACTATTGGTATAAATAAGAGAAGAAGTGTAACTGATATTGTTGTTTTGTTTCAACGAACTCACTTTATTCATAAACACAATACCAGTTATTTCTTGTTTTGTATTGAGTGAAGCATTTATTTGTTTCTTGTTCTCAAATACTTATTGTACCACAAATATTTTCAAGTAATTGTTGTGGAAACAAATAATCAAGTGACTAAAGATTAACCCCTAAATTCATAAATGCTTTGTAAAGTTATAGCAGGTTTACAAAACGTCATTTTCATACAAAATTTGTTCAATAAACCTCCTATAATTTTACAAAGCGTTTATGAATTTAGGGGTAAATTTGTTGTGAAATTTGTATTTAAAAATAATAAAATTCAATTAAAACAAAAAATTGTATTTAATTTAAATAAAATTAGTGAAAAAGAGGTCGAAGAAAGACATAATAAAATATGTTTTCGAAGTCTCTGCAAAGACATAACCAACAATAGAAATATTATGAAAGTTTTTGTTTTTGTATTTCGTACCATCGGTACAAATAAAATACAAATTTTATTTTTACCACTTCTTTGTCAATTACAAGGAAGAGGCAAAAAACATTTCTCCGTACTGCGAGTGTTGTCAAAATGTTGAGTTTTAATTTTTATTGTTTTTTTCGACCTTTTTATTTATTAATTAGAAATTTATTAATTCAGTTCGAGGCCAATTTCCTTATTATGAATTAATATAATAAGTACTTTTTTTCAAAAACTGCTATTTTTCATCATCACAGACTTCGAAAACATATTTTATTGTTTGCTCCATTCTCATTTCGTTGATGTAGTAGACTACGTTTAATATGAAATTTTGATGTTTCAATTTGCATTGCACTATTGCCACCACTATCTAAAGAAAACTTAAGAAGGGGACTTGGAAAATCCCCGAAGCGATCGTCTTTTCAAATAAAAATACGTATGCAAATCAGTAGACCTACCGAAACTTGTACAGGCAGTTCTATCTGTGCACGTGTTTAGTACCAATATCTTAACATGTACAACCCAGCAACATTTTTTTCAACTGAATCTGTTCTAGAACAGGTATTTTTACCACAGGTTCCGCCGAACAGGTTCTAGAACTGATTACTGGAAATCAAAATGGAAGGCTTCACTGTCTCAGAGCCGGTTCTAAAACTGGTTCCAGAACCGGTTCCAAAACACCTGTTCTAGTTTCGAGGAACAGAACCTGTTGCTTTTGCGACAAACTCAAACAAAAATCACCGATGATAGAACATAAATTAGAACAGGTTGCATGCAAGTACAAGTTGTTCTACAACCGGTTCTTTGCTATGAGTACTTGCTAAGTTTTATGGTACTTGCTAAATACTATAGGTACTTGCTAAGTTCTATGGTACTTTCTGAGTTCTATAATACTTGCTAAGTACTTATGGTACTTAATCAGTTCTATGGCACTTGCTAAGTACCTATAGTTCTTAACATTAACCATAGTACTTAGCAAATACAAAAAGTACTTAGCAAGTACTTTAGGACTTAACAAGTACCTATAGTACTACACGGATACCTATATTACTTAACAATAAAAATACCACAGAACCTAGAAAGTACCCATAGTGCTCAGCAAGTTAAAAAGTACAAAGTAATTGTGCCAAGTAATTGTTCTTAACCCTCTAATGCCCAAGGCGGTCTTCAGATTTTTTGTATAAGGAATGGTTTTCAAGCGAGAAGCATGTAAGGTCAAAATTTAGTAAATTTTAAAAAAATAACTTTTTAAAACAGAAAAAAATATTTGAAAAATCGCCAAAAATACATTTACGATCTGGCGTACATTATCGATAATAACAAAGCTAGTTTAGAGTCTCTAATTGTAAAATCAGTTACAAATTTTTCTCCAGGACTCACAGGATAACGCCAGGATACGTCTTACGAATATATCTTTAACTTTAAAAGTAGCCAACATATTATATACTGAGAGGTAGTAGTAAGCAGAACTAATTTCGTCAAAATTTATTGATGTTTAGTTCCAAAATCGCCATAACTTCTGAAATAATAACAATTGATCAACAATTTTAGGTAGCTAATATTGCTTAAGATATTACCATTACCTTAAGCAATGACAACTGAAAAAAATTCCATTAGCATTGAATTGTATAGAAATTAGTAATGCCAATTAAATTTCAATGCCAATAGAAAATTCCGAAGTTTGTTATAGACGTTCTGAAACAATATTTTTTTCACTTGAGTACAAAATTCTAAAAAAATAAAATAAATCACTTTATCACTTAGCGTGTTTTTTAATCACCTGGATTTAGAATTTTTAATACAAAAAATGGATTTATTAAATCCAAAAAAAAGCTGGATTTAATAAATCCACAATAAAAGCACAAATATATGAAAAAGCCTATTAATTTAATGTCAGAAAAAATACGAATGAAAATTAAAAGAGAAACAAAAAAATTGAAAAACTAACAACTAAAAGGTTTTTATTAAGTTTTTTTTATGAAATATGTTTAGAAAAAAAAACTAAACCTCACCAAATACATATTTTTCATCTTGGACATGGAGAAATAGCTCAAATAGAAATGGCAATTTTTCACTCTACAGTAAGTAATTTAATTAAATCCAATTAGTGAATATTAAATATTGCAATGGAATTTTTGAATTGTATAAAAATATAAATTATGTAAAATATAATATAATTATAAATTAAAAGTTAAAGTAAAATCCTTCATCATCGAATTCGGTATTAAAAATTAGGGTGAAAGAAGTGTCGGAGAGAAAATTTTTTTAAAATAGGAAGAATCTAACCCCATCTGTTGAGCACTTTTAGAAATAATTTTTGGATTTATTAAATCCAAGTGATTAGAAAAAACGGCTACTAACTAAACAGTTTAATACACAATTAACAATACTTTTTTGAAATTGAAATTGTTTGACTATCTACATTTTGCCCAGACTTCTTGGGTTGACCGAATTCTTTCTTCCACAAAGAATGTCACTATTAGAACCATAACTGAGACTAAACCACTGATTATTTTTTTTTTTTTTTCATACACCGGTATGTGGGTTGTTTTACACTGTTCTATGGATATTACCATGGGACGTGGCAAGATAAGCCGAGATAAGTTAACTTATCCCTAGAGCCCTATGTTTTGTTCGTAATACTCGCTAGTTGAGTAGATCATAAGCGCTTGTTGTCGATGACCAGAGGTCTTTCCTATCGCTTACAATTAAAAAACAAAAATCTAAATTTCCACCGAAAATACTCCCTCATCCATGTAACATTTAACCTAACTTGCTCTGGCCTAGGTATTGAACTGTAATAGAAGCGACATTAAAAACAAACATCTTAATTACCCAAAATAAGTTTATAAACACACTTCAATTGTTTTACAAAGAATTTTGAGTGATAACTTATTAATCCAATTTTTTTTTTATAAATCTGCTAAAGTCTATTATTAATCATATTAGTTTCTCTTAAAACTCTTTGCCAATCACAAAATACAAAAAGCTTTTAACATAATTGTTAAATACAATTTGCCTTAAAATCTTCCAATTTTGGTAGTGGATTAAAATAAAACACCTCGATAATCCTGAAAAATATCAAACATATTTTATAATATTTGTCAAACACAAATGTCAAATAAAAAATGTAACCCATTTAAGAACCCCCCACTACCTCTTATATGAACAAGTACACTTTGCTTCAAAACTATGTAGAAAATAACAACAAAAATTAACTTTATCTAACAAACAGAATTCAAATCCAGTCACTAATTTCATAACTACTGCTTTCAACTGCATTTGGAAATAAATTTTGTCACCTAGGTGAGCTATTTACAAATCCTAAATATCTTTTTAACACAGTGTATAATACGCATACATTTATACAAACTTATAAAACAAACAATTACTTAAGCCACGAGTTTGAAGTAAGTAATACACATGACCATTTTCAGTTACCAAATATGAGAAACAAGACAAATTGTCATGTGTGTCAACAGTTCATCGAGGCGTCAATTATTTTGCATAGTCTTAGTGGTAGTAAATGGTACTGGCTGTAGTTTTTGTTGTAGTAGTGAAAGTAAATGAAATATTTTTATAAAAGCTAAAGAAACTAATACAACTAATGAATTTTAACAAGCATATTTGTATGTGTTTAGCTAAATGGATGTAGTAGTAGTATAAACAATGCCAGTAAAATGGGTGGCTTGGGGAATATAGAGCGTTTTTTCTTTGCCTTATTTGTCACACATACCAACAAATAAAAGAAATTTAATAGAAAACGTGTATGTATGACTTAATCTCTATGAAAGATACTTAGATTCCCGCTTTCATTCACATGTTATATAAAGTTTAAGAAATTGAAAGGTTTTATAAAGAATAAAGTTAAGAAATTCACATTTATTTTGAGGCCTAACAGATATTATCCGTTTATTTATTGCAGTCGTTAACATATCTTAGAATGGAAGTTATCTTTAACGCACTGTAAACATACGAATATCTATGTTGAGACACACAAATGCACACATGTGGAATAAGATGTTACATACAATATATTAATAGTTTCTTATACTATTTGTTAGATGGTTGATTGTTTTAGCAAATCCTTAGGTTGGAGTCATCATAAGCTCTGGACAATTGTTTAGTTTTTGCACGATTACTAATTTACTTAAATGCATGATATTTATCTTTTCAAACAAAATGGATTTTAGGAACTAAATAGATTTTACTTCTAAATGTATGCAAAACATGTTTTCTTTTTCATGGGGAAATTGAAATTTTAAGAAAATTAAAAACAATCCACTTTATAAAATTAATTCAAATTGTATGTAAATGTCCGCTAGTAATATACTTAAATAACCCCAGCAAAAAAAAAGAGATGCAAAAGCAGTAGAAAAAGCACTACAATTAATGATGTAGATATACTTCTTCTTTAACTAATGATTTTAACATGCAGTTGTCATAAGAATGCAGCATTTCTTTCAGTACTTTTTGAACGAGTACAAAGGAAACTCTATTTCATCAATTGAAAGTAAAGAAAACTGACAATAAAAACAATTTAAATTTTAACGATACAACCGCTGAGCTATTCTAAAATTACCGAAGGGTTTTGACTTAAAAGAGTCATTGTGTCCTTCGCAGTGTGCGTTGTGGCTCCATCCTGTTTGCACCATACTTGCGGATGGTTTTTCACGGCGGGCCTTAAAAAATTTTCCAACATTGTCCGAAATCGAACACCGTGTTCATTTTCAAAAAAAAATATGGGCCAATTATCCTTTCCGACGAAACACCGCACCAAACAGTACACTTAAGTGGGTGAATTTGACGCTCTTGAACTACTCTTGGATTTTCCGTAGCCCATATCCTGCAATTTTGCCTATTAGAGCACCAATTTAATTTAATTTTTTATTTGCGAATTTAATTAGAAATGGGCTTCGTCGCTCATAATTAAATTGTGAATAAAATCATGATTTTCTTCTGTTTTTTGCCGGAAACGATTTGGGCACGTTCAATTGTTTTATTTTTAAATTCTCCAAGTTTTCTTTAGAAAATACTGAAAAAAAAATAAAAAAAAAGATTATAATAAAAAAGTTATAAGAAATTCAAACCCCTTAATAATATATTTGTCATGGACACAATATTTTTCTAAAGATCATAATATTTCCGAGTGATCAAATTATGGTAATGTAGAAAATTTTGTGATTACTAAACACTTTAATGTAAAATAAACAAAATTTAATTTCAAGCTTGCTTGATAATCTAGATATTGGCCAGACTCCCTGGGTAAACCGAATTATTTCTTCCACAAACAATGTCACTAGCAAAAGAAAGTACATTCGATGTTAAATGAAAATGCTTAGTACTTTTTGTACCTACACTAAATTTATTTTTTCTGAGTCCTTTGAATGTAGCAGCCCACAAACAATTCGTTCCGTTTACGCACCGTTTTCGGTCCGTCATAAACGGAATCCAACTCCGTATACGTACCGTTTTCTGGATCCGTATACGGACCAGAAAACGGAACATAAGGAACATCGAAACTGATTCGAATCCGTTGAAAATCCGTCAATGACGGACCGTTATGTCGTGTTAAAAACGGACAAGTGCGTTTTAAGTCCGTCAATGACGGAGCGTTTACGGACTGTTATGTCATATTAAAAACGGACTAGTCCGCTGAAAGTCCGTCAATACCGGACCGTTTTCGGACCGTTATGTTGTGTGAAAAACTGAGTATTTCCTTGTCCGTATCCTACCGATTTTTTCCACAAAAATAGAACATATGTTTATTATTTAAAATACACAATGCTTTTTTCCTTTTTTATAAATTCATTAATAATTATTATTTACAATTTATTTACAATTAATAATTAAATAATACAATTACAATATTTAGCACATCCGGCTCGGTTTACCTATCTATCCAGCGCTTAGGGACCCAGAGTAAAATCCAACATCTATATGGAAAAGAGACAATAAATTAGTTATGGTTTAATTGACTGTATACACGATGCAAATTCTCACATGTTATACACAAAACAATAAGTTTCATAAATCTTACCTTGTTACTTGATGTTGTTTGATTAATGCTGTGATGGAAAGAATTCCCTCTATTGCATATTCTCCATATATTCCCGTTATAATAATATTTTCGCCGATTTTTCAAAAATATAATTTTTTATTTTGTAAACAAACCGCAACCGATGAAATCCGTATTTAAAGGCACGGAAAGGGATACACCAAAACGGAGTTAAAACGTATTGTGTTCGAAAATCCATTTATACGGTCCGTTAATGTTCCGTATACGTACAAGTATTGACGGATACGTACATTACGGACAGTTAACGGATTCATGAATCCGTACGTGCCGGAGAGTCCGTAAAAATGTATCTTGGGAGTTTCAGTATTCTGAAAATAGCTTCTTTGATTAATTATTGAGCTTGGTTGCTTCTTGTTATTTCAAGATTTATAAGTATTTAGACAACATTTTTTCAATAGTTCAAATATTTTGGAGAAATTGTGAACATTATTTATTCGAAAATTCTTCTGATTTTCGGGCTAAAAACAAATCTTTTAAAATTTACAATAGTTTAGTTACAAATTAAGCACCGTAAGTTGTTTTTTACGTATAAAAATTTCATTCGAACTTTAAAAGCTACAAAGTGCTTTTTAAATTATAAAAATTAACAATTTTTTTTAATTTTATAACAAAGACACAATCACAATAAACCCAAAATGTCACTTTTTACCAAGAAAAATAATAGTCTTGTACATCAAATTTGCGTGAAAATAAACTCTATACAATTTTCACGTGAAACTCATTATCGTGAAAAATATTTTTTTTTTTTATATGGAGTATAAAAGTTTTTTCATATGAAATTGGAACAACTTACTGTGCTTTAGTAGTTATTAAAAATGGAAAATAAATACCAAAAATACTTAAAAATAGCAGTAAAAGCCTCCAAATTTTGATAAATACACTCTAAAAAATGTTTGTAAATTTACTACTATAAAATGGGTAAAATTTTGTTTAATTTTACGAAAATTCAGTAAATATAAACAAAAAATGCGTAAACTTTTTTCATACTCACTTCCATACACAATAATACACACACAAAGTATTTTTAGACATTATGTGTTTATAAATAAACACATTGTGCCTAAAATTACTATTGTTTTGTTAAATAAAATTTTTACGCACAAAGTTGGTAAATATACTATCCTATAATAGTAATAAATACTCTGACATTTCAAATTGGAAAAAATTTAAAAAAAATTATAAATAATAAAAAGAAAAAGTGAAAACAGATTATTTTTAGTGAATTACAACATTTTCACAAACACATTAGAGTCTGGAAATAGCAACATAAGCATGAAATTGTTTTTGGTAATTATTGCTAACGCATGTTGTAGTCTAAACCTCATTTCAAAAGGCAGTCAACCAACAACCGTCAACAATAACGGGAGAAAATGCCGTAAGAGAGATACGGCCTTGGTAAAACAACTGGGTGCAATGACTACTGCTCAACAAAGTCAGTATTCATTGAGTACTGCCTAACTTGCAAAGAAAGCATTTTGTTAAGCAGGAGTTATTGCACTCAGTTGTTCCTGCGTAGGCTATATCTCTCCTAAGGCGTTTTCTTCCGTTATTGTTGACGGTTACTGCCTCCCTTTCAAAGAAGCCATTTTGTTGAGCAGGAGTCATCGCATCCATCCAATAGTTATAACAAATTTTTATATGAATTTTATACAAATGCCTTAAGATCCCAAAACGACCAATTTTAACATAAACGATTATGAGAGAATGACTCGTATATTATTATTAATAAAATACGTACTAAAAATTTATTTGTTATTTTATTTAAAAAAAATTTTAGGGTGGTGCTTAAAGTTAGCACAACTGTTGTAAATGTACGCATTATATTGGATTTTTACGCTTTTTCTGTGGATTTTTGCGCATTTTTTGGGAATTTTTACTCATTTTATGCGTACATTTATACGTGAAACGTGCTTTTTTACACACAAATTTAGTAAATTAACACACTAATTTAAAAATTTCATTTAATTTTTACGCACTTTCAATGTAAAATTACAAATTATTTGTTCACCAACTTAAACACAATGTGCGTATTTTTTTTTCAATTACGCACATAGAGTAAACTTACCCAATTTATAGTAGGAGTTCAGTTTCCTACTATAAGTTGGGTAAATTTCAACAGAATTTAATTAGAGTGTACCCAAATCCTTTTCCTTAAAAATCTGTTTCAAAACGTGCTTTAGTAGTTATTAAAAATGGAAAATAAATACCAAAAATACTTAAAAATAACAGTAAAAGCCCCCAAATTTTGATAAATACCCAAATCCTTTTCCTTAAAAATCCGTTTCAAAACGAAGTCGAAATCCCACCACTAGAGGGTTAAAATGTTCCTCGTAGTGTTTTACATAAGTTCGCTGAACATATCCTACACCTAAAATGGAAGATTCTAATGGTTTCTCCCTAAAATCCAGGTTTGTGGGATATTTGAGCGCCAATTCTGAATAAGTACGAAATTAACCCTTAAACACATTTTAAGTTTTTACTTATTGCTGGCCTTTAAGTTAAATTTTCAATGCTGATGTCGTAGAATTTCATGACAAATATTTTTGTGGAACATTTTAACCCTCTACCTCATCAACTTACGGGTCGCTTTTGTCGTTTTTTAAAAAGAGGCCAAAAAAGTCCCTTTAATTGAAGAGATAGAAGGTTAAAATGTTCCACAAAAATTTCTTCGTAGTGTTTTACAGAAGTTCGCTGAACACACCGTATGCCTAAAATGGAGGATTCACATGGTTTCCTATATTAATCCTATTTAATTTTTTTTTAGAAAAAGCATTTTAAGCGTTTAAAACCCATTTTCTGTGAAAGGCATTTTTTTTTTTATTAATGAATCGATTTTACCCAAATTTGGCACAAATATGACCTGACTTTATATCAATTCACGTGCTAAATTTAATCGCAATCGCATAATTTTTGCAGATTTTATAAAGATTTTAAAATAAAGGATATATGGCAGGACTAAGAGTCCTTGGTTCGATTTTGATAAAAATTGACACAAACGTTTCCAGTTTTATGTGAATCTCAATGAATACTTTTTGTAATTTTACGTCCATTTATGTAGCTAATATATTATTTTTAAATTTCAGGACCTATGGGAGGTGGGCGTGTCCTTGGCCCGATATTTCCAAAAATTAAAATTTTTCTTAACTAAGGGGTTCTATGTCAGTATACCAAATTTCAAAACTTTTCAAAGGAGTGGAGACAGCTCCTTCTATTTTTGTCCAATCATTATATGGGGACGAAGCACTGTGCACCTGGTTAAAGGCTTCAAACTGCAATTTAAATTATAAAAATGCACAATTTTTTAATTTTATAACAAAGACACAATGACAATATACACAAAATGTCACTTTTTCACCAGAAAAATAATAATCTTGTATATTAAATTTGAGTGAAAACAATTTCTGCACCCTTTTCACGTGAAATTGGTTGTCGTGAAAAATAATTATTTTATATGTAGCATAACAGTTTTTTCACGTGAAACCGAAACAACTTACGGTGCTTAAAAGACATATTCCATCTCTTCCACTGTATGTTCATATAGAATCAAAAAGGTGTAACTAATCTGTATGATTTCTGTAACAAAATCTCACCAAAAATGTCAATGAATTTCTTTTATAAAAACCCTGCAAAATAACAAAACAATCGCATGACGTCAGCCTGTGATAATATAAAGGAGGACATTGCAAATTTGAGGGTGGCTTATTCCCAAAACATAAAATTTAGCTTATCTCAAATTTAACACACAAAATACAAGCATATTTTCACAGCTTGTTTTGTATGTATAAATCGTCCAAAAAAAAACCCTTTCGTTCTATACAATTTTTACCTTCGCCGGTGTTGTAACAAACATGTGACTTGTTGGAGTTTAACTCCCATGCTTGATGTGGATCACGAAAAAAAACTGTACATTCATGTTGTTTGATAAA